>JAPFBE010000046.1:2500-36997 GCA_034336665.1 Luscinia megarhynchos | reverse complement strand
GCATATTTTGCTGTTTATTCACATGCTTCTTTCACATGCTAGCTGTTTTTGTGTATTTCTTAGTTTAGACCAGCATTTATAACAGGTGCACAGCATGAGAAAGCTTTAGGAGTTTTTGGATAACTTGTTAGAAACCCCCCAAGGCCACTGGAACATAAACTATGCTAAATCGGGAGAGAAGAAGTTGAAAGCACAAAGATTAGAAGATTCAAGATAACAGGAGGCAGCGAAACTGCAGGCAACCACCAATTACTGACTCTGGGGGATTTGAATGGGTGGATCAATACCCTAAACTTACCAATTGTAGAGTGTGTCCCCACATGGGTAATTAGGGTGAATTATAAACAATAAATCGGCTTCTGCAAAATCATATTGATCTGCTGTCAAGAAGTCCAGTTTATTCCTGAAGGGGCTGTGCCCTATAGGGCAGGACCCCATCCTCTATAGAGCACAGCCCCCATCCCCTATAGGGCAGGGCCTCATTCCCTATAGGGCAGGACCCCATCCTCTATAGGGCACAGCCCCATCCCCTATAGGGCACAACCCCCATCCCCTGTAGGGCACAGCCCCATCCCCTATAGGCCACAGACCCATCCCCTATAGGCCACAACCCCCATCTCCTATAGGGCACAGCCCCATCCCCTATAGGGCACAACCCTCATCCTCTATAGGGCAGAACCCCATCTCCTATAGGCCACAGACCCATCCCCTATAGGGCACAACCCCCATCCCCTGTAGGGCACAGCCCCATCCCCTATAGGCCACAGACCCATCCCCTATAGGGCACAACCCCCATCCCTTATAGGCCAGGACCTCATTCCCTATAGGGCAGGACCCCATTCCCTATAGGGCACAGACCCATCCCCTATAGGCCACAACCCCCATCCCCTATAGGGCTCAGCCCCATGTGTTAGGAAGGATGAGGAGTTGACAGGAAGGTCTCACAGATGTGTGTGTATAACAGAAAGATTTCTGAATGTAGAATCTGAAGAAGGAATAGAGATGAGAGCAAATTTTGATGTAGAAGAAAAGAGTTGCTGAGCCAGTCTTACTGGGTAACTAAGAAGGCAAAGGGCAGTGAGTTGGAAGGGGCTTTTATGACTCTGAGCAAAGGATAAATCCACCTCAAACAAAAGATGTTTTTACCAAGGAAAGAATTTTCACAGGCAAACAAAAATACCATGTTGCAAGTAGAGAAAAGATCTCAGGATCTTCCACTGCAAGAAAACTGAAAAACAACTTCTAGCTTAAACTGGAACACACTAAACTTTTGGGATTGGAAAATAGTAACGAGAATATAGTAATGTCAGTAGGTATGATAGGCTACAGGTGATAGTGAAGGGATTGATTGGTTGTCATGTTTTAGGATGCTCTGTAATGAAAATTATTTAATGCATTGTAACCAGAACTAGAGGAAGCTTTCAGACGAACCCACAGATGTGGCTGTCAGGCTGTGGGCTGAGGTTTTGTCACCCACGGCCCGTGAATTGCTGCATCATTTGGATACAATAAACAGCATTTTAAATGATAAATAAATTGCTGCATCATTTGGATATAATAAACAGCTTTTTAAATGATAAATAAACTGCTGCATCATTTGGATATAATAAACAGCATTTTAAAGAGCCCGCCTGGAGTTCCGCTTCCCTCCTTTCAGGCTCTTACAATCAGAGAGTCTTACATGCAGCAGCTTGATGGAGATCCTATGCACAGTGTTTTGTTAAATGAATTTCTTTTCATTTATTGACAATTCATGCCAGTTTTCTTTCTTTTGGATAATACAATCTGATGACTAAAAATAAGCGCTTGTTCTGAACGCGCACAAAATGAGAACACTGTGTCAAAATGCGAGTGGCTCAGTTTTAAAAACTCAGCAAGAAAAAGAAAGGCTTGAAGTTGTTAGTATTGCCATTTAAATTTGTCTACGAAGACAGGAAAATGCCAACGTATTTTTTTGCACTGCTCTATGTAGGGATTTTGCAGGTATTATATCTTTATAAATAATTTACTGAATCCTACAGAGAAATTGCATGAAACAGAGTTCTATCTGCTCTTAAGATTCGATTGCAGGAATTGATAGGAAGTTGAAAGAAAGCTGTGAGTCAGCTGTGAAAAGTGGTGTGGAAGCGAAGGTCTTTTACATCAGCAATCCCATAACACCAAGGGCTCTGCATTGTTTTAGTTAGACCGTGCAGATGTCAGAATATATGATTCTAATACAATTTAGCATGGCCAAAACTGAGGTGAGTCACATTGCCGTCCAGTCTGATTTACTCATACTGAGATACACTACAATTTTAAGTTCTGTCATGGCTGTCAAAACCTTACCATTACATTAAAGGGTGTAGGTTCTTCTGCTGCATGCATTAGGGAGATGAAGAAAACAGAAACTTAAATTTGAGCAATTGCTCTGTTGTCACTAAGAACAAAATGGATATAAGTAATAAAAACCTCTTAAATGTATGCTAGAGAAAATTCTTCCTGGTCAGACACACTTAGTGAGCATGGCTGTGTCCTGGTCAGTGTAAATACATCCAATCATCCGTTTGGGCATGTCCTTAAAAACTGCACATGGACTGCATGTTAGCCTTGTTAGGATACCTGCATTTGTACTGCAGCGTGAAATACAAGATCGGGTGCTGGGCATGGGGAAACTTGTTGCTTCCTCGAAGTGCAGTAAGGAGAGTTTTAGGGAAACTGCCATCAGCAGAAAGATGAAAGATAATTCTTTTGAATTTGATAATTATCTTTTTTGGAAAGATAATTCTTTTGTTTCCTGCATTTCCAGTGCCTTTTGATCTTTTGGGAAACAGAAGTTGCCGATCTTACTTTCATCAAGCTTAAGTTTTCAAAGTGGTCCACACAGTTCATGGTATTCACAGTAGTGTCTGGTCAGTCACATGCTGCTTAAGCTCTTCTGAGGATCAATTTTAATAAATAATTAGTATTTCTAAGACCACCGGTGTGCAATGACTACAGTACAATGACTGGAATGTGAGACCAGTAAATTAACTTGCAGTGCCACTGTGTTCTGCACAACCTGGCAGCTAAAGCAGCAGTCCCTTTATTTGATATGCTCTGCCCTTCTGACTGTCCTCATAGCAGGCAAAGCACAGATTTTACTGCTCCCTGTCTGTCATTAAAGTGTGTCAGAAGGTGTTTTGCAGTTAGGGAGTGCATTAAAAATGCCACTTCAGTCAGTGCTGAGCTTCAGTGACAAAAATGCCTACAAGCTGCTGTTGCTTTGAAGGTGCAGAACCAAAGTCCTGCCAAAACACAGCAGTAGTGATTTGCTGATGCTCTTGTCTGGCTCCAAGTATGTCACATCACCAACATTAAAACTTACCATAAATCGTATTCCAGATGCATTTTTCATTTGGGGCAAAAAACAAATTGACAAGTAAGTTACTTAATTTTATCCCATTTTTCAGATGTGCCTAAGTAATCTAAGTCCTACTAAGGGGACTTCAGGGTTGGGACTTGAGCTCCTAAGTGTCTTAGCCAACATTTTTAGAAGTCTGTAACATCCATCCATCCATCCATCCACTGATGTCTCTCTGGCAATTCCCGAAGCCCTGTGCTGCTCAAGAGTACAGACTACTCTACATGCAGTTAGAACAGAGGCCAAAGTGAGATTGCAGTTCCAGGTGTTTTTTCCATCAGAAAAGGCCTGCAGCAGCAGGCGGGCAGAGCAACACAGAAATCTGTATCCATCTCCTCAGGGCAGATGACTTTGTGTAGTCCATTGCTTCTGAGAAAAGGAGAAAGGCAAAATTTCTTATTTCTCATTTCTTAGTTTTCCAGTCACCAGTATCACTAAATTCAGCCCACTACATTCAGCTCTTTTCCATCTCTACTATAAAATCCTGCCTTCTAAGCAACTGATTTCCATCTTGTGCAGTATTTGATCTGTCTTCATGGTTCGTGTTTCCTCTGAGTCTCAGCACATTTCACTCTGTAATCCAGATGTGCTAGAGGTGCTGAGCATCTTTGTGTCTTGTCTTCAGTGAAGGAGCACTGCACAAATTTGTTTAGTTTGACTTTTAAATTGACTGAAGTTTCATTCCTGCACAGGTTCCAGATTTTGCTATTACAGACCTGTCTTCAGAGTCAGATGATGCCCCAGACATTTTGGGTCTGGATGAAGAGGATCAACAGGGCTTTTCACGCACAAATGGCCCTTCCACTACAGGGCAAAGAGCTGAACAGAGAAGCATAGAAACGTCTTTCTGATACAATGTACCTTTGCCACTGTTAATTTAGACTTCTCCTTTTTAGAGATGAACCTGCCTAGTATAGGGATGATGGGGATATTTTTTTTTAAATCAGTACTCTTTCACTTAGCTGCATCAAAAATCTGGGTTTTTCAGTGTAAGGAATGCAGGCTACATTAATTGGTTAGCCTGGGTGTCAGGCTCTCATTCTACAAGCCAGGTCCAGCCTAACCAGTGTATCCAACTAAATCTGATCTTTGTTGATGATTTGTTCTGCTGGTAGCAGCCATGAGAACACCCCAGTGCTTTGCATAAAGGGCTGCCAACAGAAGGAGTTGCTGAGGATTTGCCCCAACATTTCCCCTTTCAGTCTGTGGGAAAAGCAGTGCTGCATCTACCCCTTGGCTGCTGGGGGGGGTGAGAGACTTTGTCTCATCTCAGATTTTCTCAGGTTCTTTTGTTAGGCTCTGCACCCACAGAGCTTAGACGCCCAGAGCTTTCCTTTGGCAAGAGCACTTTATGCACAAAAAGATTTGCTTCCTTTCCACACGCTTTCTGCGTGCAAATATTTTGGCCGTCGTGATGCTATCAGTTGTGGTGCCCGAGACTTAAAGGGAGTAAATGCTTCAATATTTAATTGGTTTGGTTATAAGGATAGTATTTCAATAAGAAAGGGAAATAGACTGTAAAAAGAAATGAGAAATAGAGAGTAAAGAGATAAAGACTTTGGACAAAAAAAATTTGGGAGAAGGGAATTGAATGTAAGGAGAGTTCTGGCGACAGTGATTTTTAAAAAGCATTTTAATGAATCTCAATCAGTTATTTGCTAAGGGCTGCCAAGTCTGCATTTGCTCGTGTGAAAATTGATAAAAGATTCGTGTTAATCATAGAAGTTTTGGAGTTTGTATAAACCAGAATACTTACAAATAAGAAAAGAACATGGACCTAGACAGAGGAAAATATATTATTAAACCCATTCTATCCCTCTGTTAAATCCCTCTGTTATGAATATTATGTTTCCTAAATAAGTAGTATTTACTGACAGCTTGCAAAACGAGGTTTTCACGCAGCCCAACACATTCTGCAGAATCAGATTTCCTGCCTTTGTGTGATTAATCACAAACTATCTGCTAAAGATCAGCTTCCTGCTTCTTCTGGTTTTTTATCTACCGACCAGATGGTTACACGACCCAATTGTCCAAAGAGTTGTCCCACAGAAGTTTGGAAGTTTCTTTGACCACCGCTGCTTACCTTGCAGAATTACTACAACAAAACAATAACAATTATTGATTACTACAAGGAAAACCCTACTATAAAAAGGGAGCTGCAAACCAAGTTCAGTGGAAGCGTGGAGTGGGCAGTGACCCCTCACGTTTTCCCCAGCGTGCTGCTTGCTCTGTCTATATAAAATAAAGCAATCTAAATTTGGCTGAATATCGAGACTTTGTTTCTCATGTATAACACTCGTGCACAGTAACTTCTCTAGGAGCTGGTGAGGGTGGGAACAGGACTGAAGGCAGACTTGTTACCATTTCTGTGCGAGGACCAGGCTGTTACAAATGAGAAACAAGTGTCTCGATATTCAGCAAAATTTAGGTTGCTTTATTTTGTATCGACAGAGCAAGCAGCGCACTGGGGATACTTGGGGCCCACTGCCCACTCCATGCTCCATCGAACTTTGGTTTGCAGCTCCCTTTTATAGCATGGTTTCCTTGTAGTCATCAATAATTGTTATTTTGCTGTCATAGTTCTGCCAGGTAAGCAGTGCTGGTCCGTGGGATCACTGGACGACGTGAGTCTCTAGGCAGTTTATCAAGTCCCATAGCTAACCATCTGTCTTGGTCGATAAGAAATGGGAGAAGTCAGGAAGTCTGGTCTTAGGGATAGGCTGCAATTGATTACACAAAGGCAGGAAACCTGATTTGGCAGGATCTGTTGGGCTGTGTGAAAGCCTTGTTTTGCAAGCTGCCAACAGATACAACTTACTTAGAAAACGTAATATTCATAACAGGGGATTTAAAACAGAATGATTTAATCATATATTTTCCTTTCTTTAGTGTCATGTTTCATTTCAGTCCTAAGTATTCTGGCTTGTTCAAACCCCCATCCTTTTTTGATGAACACGAATCGTTTATCTCCGTGCCGTCGGTGTGAGCGCAGCGCAGTCCCGGGAGCTGCGGCGGCTCCTGTCGCTGTGAGGGTCTGCAAGTCTGCTCATGAAACCCCTCGGAATAAGAGTTTGAACAGCATAGCCCGCTCGCCGGTGGGAGTTTTTCTTGCTAGGGTTTGGGTGGGGCTTTTTTGTTGGTTTGGCTTTTTTTCCCCGCCGCGAAAATTCTCCAATCCGATGACAGAAACCCTATTTAAATGGCAGGGCCTCGCGGGGGGATAGCGGCACCCGAACTACAGCTCCCGTGAGGCAGCGCGCCCGGCTCGCCTCGCCTGCGGGCGCCGGGGGCCGGGCGGGAAGTCTCGCGAGGGTCGGTGGGCGGGGCGTGCGAGCTCGCGCGCGGGAGTTTGTGGCTGGCTCGGGGAGGTGGCGGCGATGGCGGTGCCCGCTCCCCGCCCGCCGGTGCCTGCCGCCCGCCCGCTGCCCGGGGCTGCCAAGTGGGAGAGCGACCACTTCTGGCTCTGCTTGCTGGCCTTGGGCTTCGATCCCAAATGTCAGGAAGGCGTAAGGCTGGGGAGGTCAGTGCTCAGGAGATGCAGGGGAGGGCGGAAGCGGGGGTCCGAGCGGGGTCCCGGGTCTCACTCGGCAGCGCGGGGCGGGCGCCGGCCGCTGCCGAGGGGCTCGGTGCCCTGGGGACACAGAGCGGCCGGGCAATGCCCGCGGTGCCCCCGAGGGGCTCGGTGCCCTGGGGACACGGAGCGGCCGGGCAATGCCCGCGGTGCCCCCGAGGGGCTCGGTGCCCTGGGGACACGGAGCGGCCGGGCAATGCCCGCGGTGCCCCCGAGGGGCTCGGTGCCCTGGGGACACGGAGCGGCCGGGCAATGCCCGCGGTGCCCCCGAGGGGCTCGGTGCTCTGGGGACACGGAGCGGCCGGGCAATGCCCGCGGTGCCGCCGAGGGCTCGGTGCTCTGGGGACACGGAGCGGCCGGGCAATGCCCGCGGTGCCCCCGAGGGCTCGGTGCCCTGGGGACACGGAGCGGCCGGGCAATGCCCGCGGTGCCCCCGAGGGCTCGGTGCCCTGGGGACACGGAGCGGCCGGGCAATGCCCGCGGTGCCCCCGAGGGCTCGGTGCCCTGGGGACACGGAGCGGCCGGGCAATGCCCGCGGTGCCCCCGAGGGCTCGGTGCCCTGGGGACACGGAGCGGCCGGGCAATGCCCGCGGTGCCGCCGCTTTCCGCGCTGCCTCAGAGTGTCTGAAGAAATGAAACCCAGGGATGGTGAGAACTGCTGCTCACCCGCACAGTCCTGTGAGGAAGGGGAGGTTCGGGGCTTCCCTAGCGCGCGTTTTGAAAATGTGCCTTGAAAGATAACGCTCTGTCCGGAATTGTTCCGTATGTTACATGTGTGATTCGTGCTAATTAAATTGTAAGAATATTGGCTAAATTGTTGCATTATAATGAATCAAAAATTGTATTTAATCGCTATAAAGCAAAAAGAGATAAAGGAAGTGGTTAAACAAAGCAGATGAAATCATCCTCCAGATGTTAGGTGGGAGGCAGGATAGGAAGGGTATAGGTCTAAGAACAAGTGTCTAGAAATAGGTTTTCGACCTTGACCTGAGGCCAAATTGGGATGATTCCAAAGAGTTGGTGACTGGACTGAGGCCTCTTGTGGGAATATATATTTATTATATAACTAAGCTCAGTGCACCTGCACTACCTGCAAGGTCACACAGCGAACACTGAGGAAGACCCAGAGCCTTCATCAGAAACAAGACCTCCGAAAGGAGAGAGACCCCCAACCACTGGAGAAGCATGCACAACACAGCATAGTGACGTAGATTTTAGGAATAGAAACGAGAAGGAGCTTTCTAGAAGATTCTGTATTAATATGCATTAGTAAACAGTATATAAGTGAGATTTTAGCTTGACTGATTTGGTACGGTTTGAGAGGAATGGCCCTGCCTGTATCCCCCGGTCAGGGTATTCCCTGGTCAGTTTTGCTTATGCTGTATTCAATCGACCATTGGACCTCTATTATACTTAAATTGCTGCTAAATTTTGTATTTACTTAAATTTATATAACTCCTATATTTTAATTATATTCATTTATATGCAATTGCTATTATTAATAAATTACTGCTAAATTTAACTTTGTTGTGTGATTAATTGGACAAAATCGAACACATCCAATACCCATTTATAACACGTAGCATCGTAGATTGTTAGTGGGCTGGAATGGACCTTGAAGCAGCACACAGAATTCCATCCCCGCCGTGGGCCGGGACATCTCCCACCAGACCAGATTGCTCAAGGCCTTACCCAGCGTGGCTTTAAACACTGCCACGGTCGGGGTATCTGCAACCTCCCTGGGCAGCCTGTTTCAGTGCCTCACTGCTGGCACTGTAAAGATTTTTCCCCAAATATCAAACCTAAGTGTTCCCTCTTTCAATTTGTACTCATTACTCCTTGTTCTGTCACTGCAATTCCTGGTGGAGATCCATCTCCAGCTTCCCTGTAGCCCCCCTTCAGATACTGTAAGGTTGCTCTAAGGTCTATGTACCGTTTTTATAGGTGAGGTCCTCCAGTCTGCTTTTCAACTTGTAACATGCTGGGGAAAACGTGAGGGGTCACCGCCCACTCCATGCTTCCACTGAACTTGGTTTGCAGCTCCCTTTTACAGCATGGTTTCCTTGTAGTCATCAATAATAGTTTTGTTTTTTTTTGCTGTCCTAATTCTGCCAGGTAAGCAGTGCTGGTCCGTGGGATCACTGGACGACGTGAGTCTCTAGGCAGTTTATCAAGTCCCATAGCTAACCATCTGTCTTGGTAGATAAGAAATGGGAGAAGTCAGGAAGTCTGGTCTTAGGGATAGGCTGCAATTGATTACACAAAGGCAGGAAATCTGATTTGGCAGGATCTGTTGGGCTGTGTGAAAGCCTTGTTTTGCAAGCTGCCAGCAGATACAACTTATTTAGAAAATGTAATATTTATTCTTAACAAGGGGATTTAAAACAGAATGATTTAATCATATATTTTCCTTTCTTTAGTGTCATGTTTCATTTCAGTCTTAAGTATTATGGTTTGTTCAAACCCCAATCCTTTTATGATGAACATGCATCTTTTACCAGTTATCACATCATGTTGGGGGCACCAGAACTGAACGCAGCGCTTCAGGGAGGGGTCTCACAAGAACAGAGCAGAGGGGCAGAGTCACCACCTTAGACCTGCTGGCCACACTGTTTTTGTCTCAGCCCTGGATTTCACCTGTGCTAAATAGGATGAAAGGTGCACATTTCTTTTCCATGGGAAATAAAGCATTCAGTTAATGACTCTGTAACATAATGCTGTTTGTAGTCCTTAGCAGCCAGTAAAAATGCTCTGTTAATTTGTCACCATAACTACTTCTGATGTGTGTTCATTTGTGTGTTAGGGATATGTTTGCTAAACCAAATGGCCCAGGGTTTGCTGTCGTCGCCCGCTTCCTGCTCACCAAGCTGGATAAGCACCGTGCAAGACAAGTTTTTGAGTGAGTGTTTGGCTTCTGAGATTACTGCTGTGGCCTTGATTAAGAATATGTTGTGTACAGTTGCTAGAGGGGAAGGAAGTGTTTTTTTGGGGAATACTTTGGAAGAAGAGCAGTCAGAGAATTTGTTTCCTTTTGATCACGACTCAGTCAATCATCTTTGATCAGTCTGAAACCTTGCCTTAATGAGTTGTTTCTGTTCCTATCTGCTACTTGGCAACTTTGATATAAATTTGAATAGCAGATAAATAATCTACCTGTCTCATTCTTTCTGACCAAACAGAAAAGAACCTTTGCCACGTATGGATTGTTGCCAGGACCTTCAAGGTGGCAAGAACCCTGTGTTCTTTAATGGTTTTCTTTGTATAACAGAGCTGTTTCAGCTCATGTGTTTGAAGAGCTGGCAGGAGGAAGAGCAGCGATCTGAAAATGGTCGGGGTTCTGGCCTCTCTTTTTCTTCTTCGCTTGTCCCGAATTAGAAAGCGCTGCAGACAAATCTCTCTCTGAAATAATCTGTAATTAACTTAAGGAAAGAAAACATTATCATTTAACAAACTTTTATCTCCTCTTGGTCTGGGGTATATGCCCCTCATTTTCTGGCTTGGCATCAATAAGAAATCTGTGTCTTACTCTTGTTTTTACAGTGGTTAATTAGGTATCTGAATATTTGAATGTATTTTGACATGGCTTGTTTTTTGTCCTTCTTCCTCATTCTTTTGAAATGAAAAGGCAATCTGGATGGAGAAAACTACCAAGTCCTAGATTTAGGAAGCACTGCTGGATGTGGCTAAGAGAAATTGCAGTGAGTATTATGAAAAGTAGACGTTGATGCTCTGCAGATTTCTGTGACCTTATTTCTTTGAGGGAACTGTTTTATATCAGAGTTTTAACTATGGAATTCTCTTATCAAAGTATTCAGTTTTGCCTACTATATGGATGTATATTCTTCCATCTAATTTATCTTGGACTTCCTTGAAGAAAAGATGTTGGCATTGGGGAATGTAGAAGACAGAGACCTAGTTGGGTCCTAGAACTGCTGTGGCTTCCTTTTGGGTACGAGTATTTGATGAAATGGAAGTCCAGAGAGTCTGTTAGCCCTGGATGAGAGTAACTTCCTTCAGCTTGAGGGATGTTTGTTTAAGTTGCCTGGGAAGGTGTTTATTATTGTGAAAGCTGATTCACATGCATGAAAAACTTTATTTTCTTGTCTATTGGGAAAGGGGCTAAAATGTAAGGCCAGCTTTTTAAGGACAAAGCAAAACTGATTGCTTCAGGTATCATTGGTTATTATGCTGCTTTCTTATGCTGCCTTTGTTTTAATGATTGTTTTAAAAATCTTGTCTTTATGTTCTTCAACACTTCAAGTATTTTAGTAATAGTGGGTAAGGTAAAACTAAAGACACAATATCTTTAAATAATATTAAAGTACACCAGTTCATGACTTTAGTAGAAAAATGAAAGGAAACGTGGATGTGTTTTCAAAGATAGGGATTAGCAGTTAGGAATGAAGAGGGCATTAATTTTTAACATTTCTCCAACACTGATTTCAATCTTTGCACTGAAACCGTCTTCTGAGCTAGGTCAGTATTGAGAACATTGAACAAAGTTTGATTCTCTTCTGCTGACTACAGGAAATGTCAGCTGTGGTGGCAAAGTCATTCAGCTTTGCATCAGGCTTACTCGTGGGTAATTTGCAGAATTTTGGCGTGCAAGTCTTTGATAGCTGCTGTTTATGCTTTACTTCTTTAGTTTTGCGTTTAAAATGCTTGTACTTTTCTAGAAGCAAAAGGAAGTCGATCTGGATCTTCCCCAAATTACCCCTTCCGCACTGATTTGTCCTGGCGGTGCCAAGTTTGTTCACATGATGTACTCCTTGGCAAGATACGTCATGATTGAGGAGGTGAAAAAGCTCTCTGTAGGTGAGCTGCGTGGGACCAGAGAAATGCTGCATTTGTTGTGTTTGTACATCTGTCAAATCTTTAATGCATGACAGGAGCTTTAAGGAGTTCTTAGTTAGAAATGCTTCATGTGTTACGTTTGTAAATCTGGCAAGTCTTGAGTGTATGACAGGAGCTTTAAGGAGTTCTTAGTTGGGTGCTCGAGTCAGAGCCTTTCCCAGGGTTCTGTGCATTTGCACAGAGCTCCTGCTGATAGAGCAGTGCAGCTGGTTTTGCTCTCTGTAGCTTTGTGGCTCTTGTCCCAAGGCTCTCCTGTGCAGTGCTCTGCGCCATTACCCACACAAGCAATGGTTTGGTCCTAAAAGAATTGGACGGCTGCACTATTTTCTTTATGGGAGCTTGAGGGATTTTGAAGAATCAGATATGTCTGTTTCAGGCATCTTGTGTTATTGTAACCTAAAGAATATAGAAAGGGAGGGACTGAGCAGAAGGCAAAAGAGGCAGCACAGTGCATGCTATATTTCAGTCCAGGTAAAAACGAGCATCTTGATTTGTGATGATTGCAGTTTGATCTAGATAGATGAGGAAGTTGTCCCATTTGTTAAAAGCAAATAATTTAATCCAAGTGCTGATTCTGTTTAGGCACTGGTATACCTTTTGCTGAAGCTATCATGCAGGAGACCTAAGGATCTGTACATGGCAAAAGCCAGACACAGAGTCGCATACAATAAACTGCTGCAAACGCTGCAACAGAAAGACTTTGTTTTGCAAGAATACAGGAGAAGAGCAGGGTAAGTAGTGCATGGAAAGAAAGTGAGTCTTTTCGTAAAAGCTGACTTCTGTGTGTGTTTTAAAAGGGTTTGGAAAGTCTGTATATGCTTTACATTACAGAACTCATTGTGTTGACTCCTCCCTTGACCTTCTTTCATCAACAGTTCTACTGCTTGTAGATCTTTTGGGAAGCATAATAGTCTAAAGAAATTAATCATTTAGGAGATGATAGATGTTACTTAGGCATAAAAATAGGGAATTCTACATGCACGGTAGTATGATTTCTTCTGAAGGGTCATATCCTAAAAGATAACATTCTCAGGATGAAACATTTGGTTTTGTTTATTGACTGTGAGACATATTTTATTTACTTAAACCTTAATTATCTCACCAAAAGTATGCTGTTCTTAGCTCATGTTTATGGCAGACTCCCAGCTTGAGAAATGTCAAGAGCTGAAACTTTCTCTGCAAGCACAGAGTTCTGTATCAGTGGAATGTACAGAGTTTGCATAACTGGAACACTGTTAGGGACAGCTGTGAGTTGTTTAGTCTCCTGTGACCTTGTTTAGGAAATATTATTACTGTTTGCTGTTTGAGTGATGGCCTTCAAAAATGTAATTCTGTTAGTTTTTTTTCTCATTCTTGACAATGCATCAGAACTCTCAAGATCCTTTTCAATGCAGCATGATTCAGGCACCCAGTCTTTCTGAAAATAAGACTACTATGTTTTGACATGCTTAAAATGTCAATCAAAGCACTTGGACAAAAGAGCTTCTGTGGTCCAGCTGCTTGTACTTCAGTATTCTCTGGTCTTTTGAAAGTGAGGGGTTTGGGTACTGTAGAATTGCTGAATGTATTTGTAGTTCACATTGATAATAGATTACTTAGAGTAACTTATTTATTGCTGCTGGGTGTAAGAAACACCTGCCTCAGTGTGCAGATTTGGAAAGGATGGGCATGACTGGTTAGTGGCTGTAAGCAATTCTGATAAGCCTGTACCAGCTGTTGAATTTTTTCCTAGGGTTTTAAAGAGAGAAATACAGCAGACAAAGGCTGAATGTGAAGCTGCGCGGGAGCAGTTATCTAGGTGAGTGTTTTCCCTGTAACTAAGTAAGGATGTAAGGAATAGATGAGCTGCTCAATTTTATGGAATGTGAACGATAATTTACTGTAGCCTGCTTGAACTTTTGTTTTGCATGTGCATCTAGGATGAAACAAAAGGGTCAGAACAAAAATGACACAGCTGAGAAAATTCAGAAGGTGAGCATTTTGTTCCTGACGTGACAGTGTGTTGAATTGTAACATTCCTGCAACACCTACTGTCAGATAATGTTATTTGCACTTGTCCAGCTGTGATGGTGCTGACACTTTCACCTGCCTCCATTCTCTGCCATGATAGGTGTTACAGCCAACATTTTAACACACGGTTTTGTCCTTTCCTGTTCAGGTCCGCAGCATGTGGGCACAGATAGTGGAAACGCTGACATCTCTGAGAAAGGAGAAGGAGGTTGTGGATTCTGTGCTTGCAGACTGTGCTAACCCACGTGTTCTAGATGGAACTGATGTTGTTTTGAGTGTCCCAGCGTTGCTGACTCACACGGTTGCAAGTAATAAATATGGCGTAAGTGGTTTTTGTCCTTGCTAAATTGCTAAACTGCTTTCATTTGAGTCCCCAGGGATGCAATGAAATACCTTAGAAAGTTAAACAAATCTTAACAAATCTTAAAATTAAACTAATCTTAATGGACGATTAGAGATGAATGCAGAAGGATGCAGAAATAGGTATAATTGGTATGCAGAGATTTCTTGTTATTATAATGCTGTTTTGTATTTGTTCTGTCTAACCCATGAACTTTTTCAGTTTAGTAAATACTAAGCAAATAGTAAATACATTGATAAGTCTATCTGTTTAGAGTATTTGACTTCTTTATTGACAAAAAAGACATTAAAATTCTGTTGGCTGGTTTAATTGGTGCTGCAGCTGATTAGCTTTTGTTTCCATTCTCTGGTACCTGGTGATGTTCAGTGATGGAGTTGATGTTATTTGTGCTGGATCTTTTGGAACAGTGTTCAAACAGAATACCTCAGTGGTTGAAGTTCTCTTGGCTTGGATTGCTTTAACATAGAATGGATTTTTTGAAAAATGAAACTCTCAGGACGTGAATCTAAGTATAATTTGTCCTGGTTCTGACTGCAGAAGACATAACTTTTTGATATTGGTACTGTTCACTAATTATTTTTTTAATTGCTTGCTCTACTTCAAGTTTTGTACAGGAAATTTATATGAAGGTGGAAAACTGAATTTCCTAACAGTTATTCAGTTGCTAAATGAAGCCCTGATGACATTGAGAGATGAACATTGTCCATGTGAATTAAAAACACTTCACAGAGTGGAGGACTTGGTCACATCCTACAAGAATGTACTACATTCTTGTAAAAGGTAATTATTGGGAAATTTTCTATAATTGCTTGCTCTTAAATGGTAGTATCATGTCTACTGGAGTCTTTTCTAGAGAAATGCTACAGCAAAACCATGTTGGTTCAGTCTTTTTCTCGTGCCTCTGGAAAAACTAATGTTTGTTTTAATTATCTCTATGACTTTTTATTGAGATTCTTCTCTAGTTAACTTCAGCTTTTTGCCTTTGTTTCATTAATGTTTTAGTCTTTGTTCCTGGGGATCTCATTTGCTTGCTGATGTGATTTTTGCTTCTTTTTGTCTTGTTGCATTGATAAATTCTGAGATTTTTAAAACTTTAATCTCTAACTAACTGGCTTAGGGAAATTTCAAGTGTTTGTTGTGTAGATGTTTTAGTGTAGTTTTTCCACTTCTGCTGTAAGAAACATGAACACTCCCCAGCATCAGGTTTTTTGTTTGTGAATTTCAGTTCTTAGTGTATGCATAAATGCAGAAATAAGTGGATACATGGGAAAGGTTGGCCAGGGTAAGGCAGAACACGAAATACTTTTCCTCTTTGTGTAGAATTGTTCTCTCTACCAACAGTGTTGCATTTTCCATGTTTCTATGTTACAGCCTGTGCAGAAAGCAGCAGCACTGTGAGCCAAATGTTCAGACTGTTTCCAGAGAGCAGGAAACCTGGGAATCGAAGTGGAAAACGGTTCTTGGCCAGTGTCCTTCAAATTTAATCTTTCAAGATGTTCTAGTAAGTAGTGTTCATTTCATCTGATTCTGGGAAAGAGCAAAGGGTGAAGGTGAGAGAGGATGCAGGTCTAAATGAGTGGGTTCTGTTGCAACACTTCAGCTTTATGTGTAAGGTTGGACGATTCCCACAGTGCAGGGTGATTCTGCTAGTTCTGCTTGAAGAAGTCGTGTTCCTTCAAGAAAATCCATTTGACTTGATGATCTCTAATGTCCTCACTGGAGGTGTTGAGATGGTAGATGGGCATAAGAGTCAGCAGATGGGGTTTGGTTTTGTTTCTGTCCATCCGCCTGTGCGAGCTGAGCATTTGTATGTTCAGTCTGAGTATTTTCTGATTTCTGTTTTCCCTTTTTAAAGCAATGGACTTGATGAACAAATAATAATTTCCATTTTGACGCTTATGCTGACAGAGGTTATACCCTGGTGTAGCTGCCCAGTGGAGAGGAAAAACTTCATGTTGAGTCTGACAGCTGGTTTGCAGGAGAGCTGTTTGAAATAACTGTCTGTTAATTGCTGCTGATAAACCAACTTGCTCTGCTTGCTTATGTAACTTTTTCCTTTTGAAAGCAGCCTTTGGAAGCTTCATCACTCCAGTCTTTCTCTTCTTCAGATGAAGATGAACACCCTGTCTTTTGTCAGTCATTTTCAGGTGGGTGAACAGGAGAAGCTTCTTTTCCTTCTCCCCCAGTGCCACAATTGTTCAAAGTTTTGTGGAGTCAAGAAGGTTCCCTTCTTGCGTTTGCAGATGGTCTTTGATAGTCTGTGGGTAATCGGTTCTGAATGACTCTCTGCCAAAGTCGTCTTTCATTTTTCAGCTTGGTAGTATCTTGGAGATTCTTTGAAGCCTGGCACAAACCCAGTGCTGAGCTGTTTGGTGTTTTGTTGTTCTTGCACAAAGGATGTTGAGACAGATGTCGGCATACAAAAGTTTCGTCATGGATTTTAGAGAACACATGAAGTCTAGCAGTAAAGGTTCCTTCGGGTTGGAGGAGTAGTAAAGAGAGAAAGAAGGTCAAACTTTTCCCATTGACCATCTAGGAGAAGAAGCTGAAGGTCTCCTCCCAGGCAGCTGTCTTTCCCTGGTGCATTCTGAAATACTTTATTCCGTAGTAACTGTGCCATTTGATCATGACCTCACTTGATCTGTGTTGGTTGCATTGAGTCATTGGTGAAGTGTTGGTCAGAGCTCCCTTTGATCAGGCATGGTTGTTGCACGTGCTAATTGGCTGATGATCTGATGAGATTTGACTGGGTGACCTCATTTCACTCATTGACCAAGTCCAGACACTAGCACAAAGTTAAAAGCTGCAAAACAAGGAGAAAGACTGCTTGAATCATGTCATTTGCAGTCTCTTTTAGGAAAAATGGCACAGCAGCCATGTATTGGAATGTCAAGATTCTAAACCTGGCAGGAAGATCCTTTTGGTTACAAAGGTGAAAGTGCTGCTCCAGCGATCAGAGTGTGTGTGTACAAGGCTAGAAGCTGCAGAGGAAAGGCTGCAGAATTGGATTTGGAACAGAGTTTGCCTTAAAAACTTGAAATATTGAAGCACTGTACAATGCTGCTGTGGGCTGGTAGAATCAGAAAGCTTGAGACGAACTGATGTCTCTGTGGCATTCTCTCTGATCTGTGGTTGAGTTGCATTAGTGGAGAATACTAAGCCACTGAGAAAACTGAACTTCTGCCTGTTAATAGGGTCAACTCCAAAAGCAAAATACTGACCTCACCTAACTGCTGGAAGTAAGCTTGGATTTCTGAGTGTTGTGCTGTTGAGTTGAATGGGACAGGAAAGGCCGTTTGTCCCTGCAGAAGCTGAAATTTAGGATTAGTAGAGATCTCCTGAAGTTCAACTTTGGCTGTGTATACAAGATGTGCCAGAGTTAGTACATTGTTCTAGGCAGTCTGTAACTGAGGTGTGTGTGCCTCCAGGAATGCTCAAAACCTCTGCTTTTGTAACATTTGCTTATACAAAGCTTCACCTTGCTTGGACTGAGGCAGCAAGAGGGATGAGTATATTCACAGAAATATTTATTGATGAATGCATTTGAGGTCAAGGTGGGTAGAACTGTGCTTGGTGTTATTGATTTGCTGCACAATTGAAGTGTCTGTGGAGAGGAGGGGATAATGATGATGTGCCTGGGATTGTAGTTTGGAGGGAGGTAGAAAGTCTGATTGACATGCAGGGCAGCACAGAGAATCCTGCTTCTGGAATGTGTTCAGGAACAGCAGGAAGAGGTGCTGGCTGCTGGTGGCACCTGTGGCTACAGGTACTGACCAAAAGAATTGATAGCAGTGTCCTGCTCATGTATTAATTTATTTTTCTTGAAGTGTTCATAAAATCCGTCCAGTGAGTAATTGTAGAAGTAGTGTGAGCGAGCTGTGTCACATGGGGAACCTAAGTGAAGAAAATGGAAGCAAAACTAAAACCTTTGAATTGCTTTTCTAGATAATGATGACTCTTGTCATGAAAAATGCCATGGGAAGAATGATGGGGCTTTAGAAACCATGAAGGATACAGCATTAATACCCTCAAAAAGGTATGCCTAATGAGAATCGGATAAAAAAGCAGTAAAAAAAGTAGAAGTTTGCTTATTGAACTTGAGTATTGTGCATCTCTTGAGTCTTAGTGAAATATTTCAGTGGCCCACTCCTTCCATCACAACAACTTGTTTTAGCAATATAGTCCTAAAGTAACTGCTTCGTTCTCCAGCTGATGACAGATTGATCAATTGGTTGCTGCTGAATAGGAGGAGCAGCAGGCAAGTTGGAAGGTTTTTTCCTTGCTTTTTAACTATATTCTAAGGCAGAGAGAGCAGGAACTTCTGTTTCTCAGGCTAAATGTTCTCTACAAGACTTTTTTCATTGCTCTTCTTGAGAGATACAGTCCCATTTTTCTGTAGCTACTCTTCCTACAATACTAGCAAAGGGTTAGACACAGAGCAATGGTATCCTAGAAAGTTTTTTCCCTTTTGTCATTTGCTTAGTCCAGGAATACTTCATGACCTTTTGAATAATGCTGTCTTTCATAATATGAGTCCTACAAATGCAGTCGGCACGGAACTTCCCAGAAGTGCTCAGGCTGAAGTTTTTGGTAGCCAGGTGATAGTTAAATATCAACAAGTTTCTATAGGAACAGGGCTGTTTATGCCAGAAATGGTTCAGTCAAAGACTGCATAGGAAAAAGAATGTTGTCAAGTCCGCAGAAGACTTTGCAGTTCTTTTTTGGAGCAGAATGCAGAAGACTTGTTTACAAGCGTATTGAAAAATCTGTTTTTCTGTGTGCTAATCAATAGCAGAGTTGATTAACTGACTATTTTTGGGAGGCTGATACACAACTAGGGCTAGAGCTGCTCTAATTGTCACACTGTTCTCCCTATAGTAAAAATTGCTTTCTGATGACCAGGACAAATTGAGGGAAATGGTAGCGGACAGATACGGAGCACACAATACAGAACAGCCTGCTGAGATTTGCATTTAAAGTTGGTTATTTTATCTCTAAAATTCTTGGGGTTTTTTGTCTAGCTGCTTTCTCTCTCCCTCCTTGAGATGCTCATCCGTGGCATCATCATCAGAAGCGTCTGGAAATGGAGACCCGTTAATTGCAAATGTAACCTATCTTTGAAATAAGTTAAACTCATGGCATGTCCTTTTCCTGTTGAAACTTAGACTTTGCAGAAAAGGGTTTTGGGGGTGGTTCTTGGGGGGTTGGTTTGTTTTGTGAGGTTTTGGAGATGTTTTTGGTTTTTGAGCAATATTTTTACGCATTTGAATGAACCTGGCAGAATTGTAATAGCTACTGTCAGTAACTTGGTGAAGTTCTAGGAAAGAGCAGTAGGAAGGAGATGCTCTTGTATCTGACTTCCTGTGTAACACACAGGGTGTGCCTGACTCCCTGTTTGCTGAAGCAGTCTTTTGGATGGAAGCAGTGGTCAGGCTTTGTTTCTTTTCAGTTGTCAGTGAAATTTAAGGGTTAAAATGTGGTGTAAAAGCAACTTGGATGTACTTAGTTGTCCATTCACAGCTGTTCATTGCACTGTGATCAAGGTTGTTGCAAATGAGTCATATTTGTTGTATGTTCCATCTATCCTGGTCACTAGTTAGGTCCTGCTTGGAATACAGTTGTAAAAATATTTTGTATTTAGTTAGAATTTAAGAAAGAAATATTTTTGTTGGCTAAATACTGGGGCCATTGCAGTTCAGAATTTTTACAGCAGTTCATGCTAATATCCTTGCTTGATTTTAAAATGTCTAATAATTCCTGTGTATTCCTGTAGAACTTGCATACTTGTGTGCCTCCAAAAATCTTAAGAAATGGAAAGGAAGAATTCCCCACTTCAGAAATGGAGGAGAATGCAGGCGAAAATGTTCTCCAGCCAAAGTCTGCTGTGCAAAAAGATGACCTTCTTGAGGAAAGCCAGAGATGACCTGGTAGAAAGGTTAGTAATTTTTTTTGTTTGTTTTGAAGTAAATGATCACTAAGTTCAGGCAACGAATCACTAATTCTAACAAAAAATGTCTCTTGTAACCCACATCCATTGAAAGTTAGCTTTTTCTGCTCGATAGTTATCAAGAGTCAGGGAATTTTAGAGTGGACTGGTAGAGTACACACTGAAAGCATGAAGTTTGTGCAGGTGTCGTACTTAAAATCATAGTGAAGTGAACAGCAGAAGCATGGGATGATTCCATTTCAGTCTGTAAAGCAATCTGCATCTATTCAGAAACAAAAACAACTGTTGAATTCTTAAGTGACACAAGTGAAGTATTTAACAGGGGCTTGGTAATTTTAAGCAGGAATCAAAGTATTTTTCCTTAAAGGTATTTTAGTTAATATCTGACTGAGGAGTTCCTTCATAAGAGTTACTGTAAAATGTGCCACATCTTATTTTGGGAAGTAAATTGCATTTTTCACTGAAATGATAGTTACTTCTCATCTGCTAAAGTTTTTGATCTATATGAATCTATCTCTTCATGGTTATGAAGTTTTGGCTAACATCTTAGAATATATTCTATCTGAGCACACTTTCTTATTTGAATGGTGGATTCATAGATGATAAGTGAACTGAGGATTGAACCTGATTTCAGCCTCTTCTCTTCATTTTGTGTTTGTAGGATCCTATGGTCATTGTGAACCTAAAGTAGTAAATAACAGAACAGTTAGGATATTCCAAATTCTCCAGATGCTTTGGAGAATGAGATTTATTTTGAACCATAACTGATAGAAATGAAGAGGTTCTAATTTTGCTTTCTCAGAACTTGCTGTTCTCTAACATCCTACAGATTGCAAGGTCAGTGTGCGAGCCAAGTGACAGTGGTGAAGAAAAAGGAATGGCATTAGAGGATCTTGTTAGCTCACTGCATTTTAACCCATTTGTAACAAGGAAACAAATCCCCCGAACTCCGGAGAATCTGCGTGAGTCTGAAACTCTATTTTTGAATGCTTATTGGTAAAAAATGTAGTGAGTTCATTGACATGTCACACGATAAGAAAAAGAGAATTATTTCAGTGATGTTGCATGTTTTTCTAATAGCTCACTCCCTGACACAGCACAGCAGACCCAGTAGGATGTGAGTACTGGGAATTCAATTGAAGAGATTTTTTTCTTACCTAGAATCCCCTTTGTGTTGAGGAAACATAAACTTTTTAAAGCAGCTATACATATTCCCTCTTGGATTGTTTATGTCACTGAGGGGACAGAATAAAAACAGACTGATTGAAAGTACTAAGATTTGGCCTTGGTTTGTTCCATTTAGTTACTGAAATTAGAAGTTCGTGGAGAAAAGCTCTTCAGCCTGAGGGCTCCTTAGACCTGGAGCTGTCTGCAGCTGAAGTGGTGACAGAAGAATCTTCAGTGAATGCTGTGCCTGGTGTGCAGGAGGAGGTGGACTCTACCTCTGTGTGCTCTGAAGATGGATCTCCTGTATCTGACTTGGGTCCTCCTGTGGCAGAAAAGAAGTCTCAATTCAGTTCTACAGAATCTAGTTCTCAGGAGCAGGTGAGCACAAATCACCCCCAGGATCCCCCAAAGCTCCTCTGGGACCCCTCAGATCTCCTCAGGATCCTTCAGTTCCTTTCTGGGACCCTCCAAACTCCTCCAGGGGATCCCCAAAACCCCCTGGGGACCCCAAAATGCCCCCCAGGGACTCCAGCAACTCCCCCAGAGACCCCCCAAGCCCCCCAGGGGACCCCCAAAACCTCCTCGAGCGACCCCAAATCCTCCTCAGGACCTCCCAAATCTTTTCATGACCCCCCAAATCCCCTCTGAGACCCCCCAAATCCCACCCAGGACCCCCCAGTTCCTCTCGGCCCCTCCAAACTCCCCCAGAGACCCCCAAAAAACTCCAGGGACCCCAAAATCCCTCCCAAGGACCCCAAAACCTCCTACAGGGATTCCAAAACTTCAACCAGGGTCCCTTAAAATCCCCCCAGGGATCCCCCCAATCCCCCAAATCTCCTTAGGATCCCACACTTCTTCTCTGGGATCCCCAAAATCTCCCCAGGGCATCCCAGATCTCCCCAAGAACCCCCAAAACCCCTCCCAGGGACCCCCAAAAACCCCTGGGGACCCCAAAACCTCCCTCCGGGGTCCTCCGGATTTCCCCAAAGACCCCCCAAATCTTCTCTGCAATCCCCCAATCCCCCTCTGGGACCACCCAAATCCCACCCAGGACCCTCCAAGTCTGTTCTGTTCTCTCCAAATCTCCTCTGGGACCCCCCAAATCTTGTCAGGAGCCCCCAAGACCCCTCTAGGACCCCCCAAATCCCAACTAGAACTCCCCAAATCTTCTCTAGGCTTCTCCAAATCTCCTCAGGACCCCCCCAAATCCGTCTGGGGCCCCCAATCCCACCCAGGACCCCCAAATCTTCCGTGAGACCCCCAAATCCCACCCAGGACCCCCAAATCTTCCCTGAGACCCCCAAATCCCACCCAGGACCCCCAAATCCCCTCTGCCCCACCAAGCCCCCCTCTGGGACCTTCCAAATCTCCCCAGTTCCTCTCGGGGACCCCCCAAGCCCCCTCTAAAGGTGACTTGGTGGCCAGGTCATCGCAGGAGGCCACGAGCACCAAGGTCCCCTCACGCAGTGGCCACAGGAACCGCAGCAGATGCTTCATGTCTGGGGGAGAAAAACGGGAAATCACAACAAAAATGGGGGAGAGAATCACCCCAAAAATGGGGAGAGAACCCCAAAATGGAGAGAGAACAAAAGGTTCCTTATCTATCATAAGGGGGAAACTGATCTCGGGAATTCGACCTGTGGGCAGGGGTGAGTGCCCTCCCCCACACACGCTGCCCCTCCCCATTCACTGCCCTTCCCCCACCCCTCCCCCATTCACTACCGCTCCCCCACCCCTGCCCTTTCCCCCACCCCTGCCCTGCCCCTCCCTCATTCACTGGAAAATTAGATATGGAGCCCCTCCAAAGTACTTTTGCAGCAAAGAAGACAAGTGGTGTCTAAAAGCAATACCCTATTCCAAGGGAGGGAAGGAAGGGTTGACAGCCTGTTATTGAGTCCCTGCTAAAGGCAGGGTTTTTGGAGCGAGGGAACTCTCCTATAATGCTCCTGTCCTGCCAGTCAAGAAATCAGATGGAATTGATAGAATGGTGCAGGACCTAAAAACAAACAATGAGATTATTAAACCCAGGCACCCCAAAGTCTCAGATTCTTCGACCGTCTTGAACCAGGTTCCCTTCTCACACTGCCACCATTCAGTATTTGATGACAAAGCTGCTTTCTGGGGATGCCCACTCACACAGGATGCTAAACTGTATTTTGCCTTTCAGTGGGAACAAGAGGTAGAAGGGAAAATGGTAAAGACATGGACAGTCCTTCTGCAGGGATGCACGGAAGCACCAGGCTCATTCGGGCAAGCCTTGCAGAAAATACCACAAGGATTTACTCCACCCCAGGGATTGGGTTAATGCAGGATGTGGATGACTTGCTCCAATCACAGGACAAGAAGTGATAGAAGAAGCCCCTGTGAAATGGCTGAATGGTCAGGCTAAAAAGCATCTTTGAGTATTCGAGAAAAAAGCGCCAAATGGTGGAGAAAAAGACTAAATATTTGTGACATATTTTGACTGAATTTTGTGGTGTATTGACCCAGAGGAGGACCAGGAAATCAGACAATGGGACCCATTTCAAGAATGGCCTTATCAACACCTGGGGCATTGAATGGATATACAGTGCAATGGCCTACTCAAGGCTACCCTGAAGGCACTTGGCAGGGAATCTTCAAAATTGGGAACACTTAGCAAAGGCCACCTGGACGGTCAACACCTGAGGGTCCATCAATTGAGCTGGTCCTGCCCAGCTGAACCCTTGCACACAGTGGATGGAAAAAAGTTCCTGTGGTACACATGAAAGTATTTTAGGAAAGACTGTTTTGGATTAGTCCCACCTCGGGAAAAGACAAAACCCCATCCATGGGGATTCTCTTTGCTCAAGGACCTGGTCACACTTGGTGGGTAATGCAGAAAGATGGAGAAACCCCATTATGTACTGCAGGGAAACCTAATCTAAACTGAGAGCTGTGTGTAAGGTTTCACTATGCAGATTGTAAAGAATAAGGGTAGATAATGTCTTACATTGCAATACAGGATGTGACCAAAGTATGTCTTCTATCACCATCTATTGAAACCAGGTGAGGCAGTCATCTTTATCTTTCCACAACCCAACCTTCCTCCAGGAAGATTCCATCTGCTAATGGGGCCATTGAGTCCCACTGCATGACTGATAAAATTAAAATCATCCCACTGGGAGATGCTTCAGCCAGGGGAAGAGCCAAGCCTTTCCTACATAGATAAAAACTGAGATTTTGGAACATCAGGGCAGCCTTTTGCCACTGGATTCCAGAGGAAAATTAGACCTTTCCACATCATCACAGGGACCCTCAGAGGAAAATTGCAGGAAACTGACCCTTCCACAGAATCACTGCTTCAACAGAACTACATCTGTCACACCATGAGGACTGAAACCACCATTTTAATCGGACTGCTGGCAACACCCTGAATGATGGGGTGTCAGGTTGTATTCTGACCCTGTCAGCATTTTGGGGTTCGGTCTTTGTAATACTGTATTTTATTTTAATTTTCCTAGTAAAGAACTGTTATTGCTAATTCCCATATCTTGCCAGAGAGCCCATCAATTTCAAAATTATAATAATTTATAAAGAGGCAGTTTACACTCTCCATTTCAGAGAGAGGCTCTACCTTTCTTAGCAGACACCGTCCTCCAAAACCAAGACAATGACACCTTGCTGAGTGCAGCTCATTCAGCAGGTGAGCAAGGGGATGCAGGTGGCAGCCAGCCTCCTGATCCAGAAACAGCTACAAAAGGTCAGGGAGTGAGGCACTGAGAATAATCCCCAGAACCAAAGAGAACCAGGAAAGCGACTGAGCCAATGATAATGAAAGTTAGTAAAGACAATTATTCAGAAATGAGCAGAGGGTTTGAACAGAGTAAAATGAATGGCCTTGCAGACAGAGCAGGGACTTGCAGAAAGGAAGTAACAAGACAAACCATCAGTTTCAGAAATGTTACTAATTGAAACAGACTGCTGCTCAGCCAAGACCCTGCTCAATTCCAGAACTCAGAACAAGAAACACGTAACAGAGACGGGAATATTGGATGGCATAGAAACAAAAGGGTACATATTAAGAGGACATGCAGCAGGCGGATCGGAAGTCTGAACCTTCCTAGCACCTCAGTCAGTGGGGAAACAGAGGAGATGAAGCCGGAAAATGAGGATAAAAGGCTGCGTTTTAGAGACAGCATGGCCTCCTTTGTTCATGAATAAAGTCACTTTACATGACTCTCTGTTTCTTTGGGGCACACAAAGCACTGGCGACATGAATTTTCCAGCATCCCGGGGCACAGCAGCCACTTCTGTGCTACCCACAGAACCGGGATGAGCCAGTGCTGCTCGGCGGCTGCTGCACCTTCAAATCACGCGAGGTGCCGGTGCCGGCCTCAGTCCTGAGTAGCGCCCGTGGGTGCCAGTCGTGAGCAGTGCTTGGGCAGCGGTGTGGCTCGAGCTTGAGCCGAGAGAGAGAGCAGGCCCCGAGAGAGACAGAGAGAGGATGAGAACCAGTGGGGCACAGACAGGAAAAGAGCCCGTTCTGCGGCCGCCCCGGCCAAGGGCCTCGGTGTCTGGGGCCGCGCTCGCCTTGTCGGGTCGCTGTCTCCTCTAGCACATCCGGTGCTTTCGGGCCGGCTTCGGGGTCGGGTCAGTCCCAGCCGAGCCCCGTCCCGCGCGCATCAGCACGCGTGACTCTCTGAACGTGAGGCCGAGTCTCGAAGGGCGCGGGCCCTGAGAGAGAAAAGCGAGAGAAGTGAGAGAGAGAGAGGGAGAGAGAAAGGAATGAAGGTGAAAAAAGGCTCGCGTTGTCCGAAGAAAGAAAGCTGCGCAGCGGTCCTGGCTCCTTGCACGTGGTGTCACAGGAAGGGCTGGCTGCCGGGGTCGGCCAAGTCGCCGAGGGCATCCCGCCTCCCCACCACCCGGCGGGTGGGGGTTGCTCCGTGCGTGGCGCCGTTCCCCGCCCCAGGCGCTGCCGGGTGGCGATGTTGCTGGCCACCGCCGCCGGTGGCCGTCGCTGCCCATGCCGCCCCTGTGGTGTCCGCGATGCCGCTCCCACGGGTCGGAGCGGCGAAAGGGGTGGGGGCAGTCAGGGTTGGCAGGGCGTTCGCCGCAGCACCGCGGTGTGGCGGCTTCCTGGTTGATCCTGCCAGTAGCATATGCTTGTCTCAAAGCTTAAGCCATGCATGTCTAAGTACACACGGGCAGTACAGTGAAACTGTGAATGGCTCATTAAATCAGTTATGGTTCTTTTGGTCGCTCCTCTCCCGCTCCTTGGATAACTGTGAGAATTCTAGAGCTAATACATGCCGACGAGCGCCGACCTCCAGGGACGCTGCATTTATCAGACCAAAAGCAGCCCAGGCCCACCCGGCAGCTTTGGTGACTCTAGATAACCTCGAGCCGATCGCACGCCCTCGTGGCGGCGACGACCCATTTGAAGGTCTGCCCTATCAACTTTCGATGGTACTGTCTGTGCCTACCATGGTGACCACGGGTGACAGGGAATCAGGGTTCAATTCCAGAGAGGGAGCCTGAGAAACGGCTACCACATCCAAGGAAGACAGCAGGCGCAAATTACCCACTCCCGACCTGGGGAGGTAGTGACGAAAAATAACAATACAGGACTCTTTCGAGGCCCTGTAATTGGAATGAGCGCACTTTAAATCCTTGAGCGAGGATCCATTGGAGGCAAGTCTGGTGCCAGCAGCCGTAATTCCAGCTCCAATAGCGTATCTTAAAGTTGCTGCAGTTAAAAGCTCGTAGTTGGATCTTGGGATCGAGCTGGCAGTCCGCCCCGCTCTTAGCTGAGTGTCGCGGGGCCCCAGCGTTTACTTTGAGAAAATTAGAGTGTTCAAAGCAGGCCGGCCGCATACTGCAGCTAGGAATAATGGAATAGGACTCGGTTCTATTTTGTTGGTTTTGAAACAGGGCCATGATTAAGAGGGATGGCCGGGGCATTCGTATTGTGCCGCTAGAGGTGAAATTCTTGGACCCGGTGCAAGACGGCCGAGAGCAAAGCATTTGCCAAGAATGTTTTCATTAATCAAGAACGAAAGTCGGATGTTCAAAGACGATCAGATACCGTCAGTAGTTCCGACCATAAACGATGCTGACTGGCGATCCGGTATTCCCATGACCCGCCAGGCAGCTCCCTGGGAAACCCCAAGTCTTTGGGGTTCACGGGGAGTATGGTTGCAAAGCTGAAACTTAAAGGAATTGACGGAAGGCACCACCAGGAGTGGAGCCTGCGGCTTAATTTGACTCAACACGAAACCTCACCGGCCGGACACGGACAGGATTGACAGATTGAGAGCTCTTTCTGATTCCGTGGGTGGTGGTGCATGGCCGTTCTTAGTTGGTGGAGCGATTTGTCTGGTTAATTCTGATAACGAACGAGACTCTGGCATGCTAACTAGTTACGCGACCCCCGAGCAGTCGTCAACTTCTTAGAGGAAAAGTGGCGTTCAGCCACCGAGATTGAGCAATAACAGGTCTGTGATTCCCTTAGATGTCCGGGGCCGCCGCGCGCTCACGCTGAGTGGCTCAGCTTGTGCCCCTCCTCCCGCTGGCTGGCGGCTCTGGTGTGCCAAAGGTGGGGGCCCTTGGCATGGCCCTCCCGGAGGTGAAACCACCGTCCGCCCACGTCTCTTTGCCAGCAGGGCGGCCACAGCTGTTCATCTCCGTTTGGTAGCCGCTGGCAAGGGGTGGTTCAGAGCTGGAAGAGCGTGGGATGGTCTCCGGGGATCCGGAGGTGGCGGCTCTCCGCCCCTTCCGCAGCGGGGAGGGGGCTTTGCCGCCTGGCAAAGTCCCACTCTGGCTGAACGGCCCTGGCTGCAGAGCAGCTCTGCGGGCCGGCCTCCAGTGCATTCCTGGGGTCGCGCCTGTCAGAGGCGAGCAGCCGCGCATCGCGTGTGAGCCGCCGCCCGGGTGGCGCGGCGAGGCGGCTGCGAGCCCTCGCTCCGTCATTGCCCAGGGCCTCTCGGCGGGGCGTGTGCAAGGTTTCGGTGGCCAGGCCGTGTCCCCTCGCTGGTGGGACGGCCCGAGCCGCGGCGGTCCTCTCGGGCTCAGCGCTGGGCTAGTGAGGGAAACCCCAGGCCCTCAGACAGATCGCCGCGGTGGTGGCAGCGGACTTTGGTGCTCCCGCCCGTGGGCGTTCCCCGAAGGTGGCAGTGGGGCAGGCACCCCGGCGGGGCCATGCAGGTCGTTTCCCTCGCCCCAGGGTCAGGTACCTAGCGCTCGCGGCGGTCCCCAGGTTCCCTCGGCTGTCACATGACCGTTGGGGGCCGAGGCTGCCGAGCCTGGCGGAGGTTTCAAGACTCGGGGCAGCTCGGCACGCCCTGAAGCGTGAGCTACTCCTGCCGATCCTGAGGTGGTGTCCGTTGCAACCGGCTGCGCTCTCGCTGTTCGTCAGGGTCCCGCCGCAGGCCAACGAGCAAGGGGCACCCCAGCTGAGCTGGAGAGGGGCGCCCTGCCCCCCCAACCCTGCGGCCCGGTCTCAGCAGGGACCGCGGCAACGGGATCCGGCTGCAGGGCTGACCCGCTCGCCTCGACACGGGCATCACCCGGCTGCTGGTGGTGCCTCAGCTCTACCTCGGCTGTGGGGTTGCAGCCGCCAGGGCCCACAACGCTTTCACCACTAGGCCACCGCCATGGTGCCTTATATGCAACAATGCGTCAGGCCACGACTGTGCCTCTTCCCTCGATGGCCTTCTCCTTGAAGGCGTTGGTGGCTGCCAGGCCACCGGCCATCCCTGTCTCGACTGGCCCTCTCCCGCCCAGGTGAGTACTCGGCGGTCTCCCTCTGTCGCTGAAGGCCCGGTGAGCAGAGTGACCCCGTGCCGGGTGGCGGCGTCACCGCTGGGTCAGTGTCCCCCCCGGGGGATGGTCGGCCAGAAGGTGGCCGCCGTGGCCGGTGGCCGTCCCGGCCTGGGCCCCGCCCATCGCTTCCTTCGTCACCCTTCCCGGCCGCGTGTGGGCCGAAGGTTAGGCGAGCAGGGCAGCCGCGGGGGCACTTCCACGTGCCCGTGGAAAGGGGCTTCCGGCAAACAAAGCGGCGGCAGCGGTCCCCCGAGTGCAGCCCCGGTGGCGGAGGGTCTTGCCGATCGGAAGGCCTCCGGCACTCGCAATGCTGGCTCAGGTCTCGGTAGCGTCCCGCCTCCGGCGCTGGCGTCGGAGCGCGACTGCCAGACTCTCACCTTCTGGCGGGAGAGCCTGTCCCGGGCAGGGGTTGCGCCTCTGGAGCGATAATCGCCGTGTGGCGTCTCTGGGCGTTGGAAGGCCAAAGCGAAAGGCCTGAGCGTGAGTGGGGGCCGGTGGTCACGCCACCCGACCGCGAAGGTGCGTTTGGTCCTGTGCGAGGCCGGGGCGGCCGCCGTCCTTGGCAGTAGGCGCCTGGGCTGTCTCCGAAGAACAACGGCATGCCAGGCAGCGTCTTCCCTTGCGGGGAGAGGCGGTCGGGGGCGCGGGTCCCCCTGCCTTTTGGCCGACTTTCGGAGCGTAACGTGGGGTTTGCTTTTTTCCCCTCCTCCTCCGTTTGTCGCGTGTGCTCATACGGTCGAAGCGGGGCGCGTGCCCGTGCGTCCCTTCCAAAAGAAAGGGCCGCTTCATGCGAGCGGTCCCGGCCCTCCACGTGTGCGGGGTCGGTGCCGAAAGCCAGACAACTCTTAGCGGTGGATCACTCGGCTCGTGCGTCGATGAAGAACGCAGCTAGCTGCGAGAATTCATGTGAATTGCAGGACACATTGATCATCGACACTTCAAACGCACTTGCGGTCCCGGGTTCCTTCGGGGCTACGCTTGTCTGAGCGTCGCTTGATGATCAATCGCCGTCCAGGGGCCCACCCGGCGGCGTGGCTGGGGTCACCTTGCAGGTCCATTGCCCGCGGCGAGAGGCAGCCGTGTCCGGCCGGTGCCCGGAGGGAAGGCGGTGTTGGGGGGTTCGGCGAGGGAAGCCTTTCCCTCGGCGGCCTCGACCCTCTTTCCCTGTGGCCCAGCGCTGGGCCTTCGTCCTCGTTGCCACGCAGGGCCTTCATCCCCCTAAATGCAGACTCGAGGAGCGCTCCGCAGCTCCGCGCTCCCGAACGAGCCGCTGGGGTGGAGCTCGTCCTTGCCCAAGGGGGTTGAGCCACGCGGTGCGGCAGCAGCCGGGGAAGAGCGATAGAGACGGCGTCGGAGACACCACCACGGTGCAAGAGAGAGAGAGAGAGCGAGAAAGAGGTGAGGCGCGGGCCTTGCCCCCAGGCTCCACCCCGTGCGGGCGGCTGTCTGCGGGTGGGTACCGCGATGGCCGTGAGTGCCGGGGATGGGGGTGCAACCTACTCCTTGTTATCCTGACCCCTCCTCCTCCGTCCTGCTCAAGGTCGCCGCGCGGCCGGTCCCTTGGTCAGGGCTGTCACTGCCGTGATTCCTCTTTCGCTTCTTGTCTTCGGGATGGGAGCCTCCGACTCCATGGTCTCTCTCTCACCTCCGTCTCTCTCCTCTCCTGGCGCGCGGACGCCAGGGTTTTGTGGGGCGTGCGGCAGTGGGGGAAGGGACGCGAAGTGAAAACCGGCCATCCGGCCGCCCGCGGGGGCAGCGCGGCGCAGCTTTGGGCTTGCGACCTCAGATCAGACGTGGCGACCCGCTGAATTTAAGCATATTAGTCAGCGGAGGAAAAGAAACTAACGAGGATTCCCTCAGTAACGGTGAGCGAAGAGGGAAAAGCCCAGCACCGAATCCCCGCCCCACGGTGGGGCGCGGGACATGTGGCGTACAGAAGCCCCCCTCCCTGGCGGTGCTCTCTGGGGACCCAAGTCCTTGTGATTGAGGCCGCAGCCCGCAGACGGTGTGAGGCCGGTAGCGGCCCCCCGGCGCGCCAGGCCTGGGGCTTCTCAGAGTCAGGTTGCTTGGGAATGCATCCCAAAGCGGGTGGTAAACTCCATCTAAGGCTAAATACCAACACAAGACCGATAGCCAACAAGTACCGTAAGGGAAAGTTGAAAAGAACTTTGAAGAGAGAGTTCAAGAGGGCTTGAAACCGTTAAGAGGTAAACGGGTGGGGCCCACGCAGTCCGCCCGGACAATTCAACCAGGCGAGTCGCGGTTGGCCGGCGTGGGTCTGGGCGGATCCTCGCCTCCGCCTCCCCTTCATCCCTCGGGCGCCTGCCCGCGGGGGCAGGCAGGGGAACAGGCCGGCACGGGGACGGCCGCCCGGCCGGCAGCCGGCCCTGGCCGGGCGCATGTCCTCCGCGGCGGTGTGCCACGACCGGCTCTGGGTTGGCTGGGAAGACCTCCGGCGGGCAGGTGGCCCTGGTGCCGCGCGAGCGGCGGCCGGGCGTTAGAGCCCCCGGGCAGCAGGTCGTCGCCGAATCCCGGGGCTGAGGGAGAGGACCGCCACTGCGCCCTCCTCCCCGTCGGCAGTGCCGTGGCAGGGGGCGCTGCGCTTCACCCTCTCCCCCTGCTCCAGGGGGTGGGGGGGGCAGCGCTCCCGCAGCGTGGCGTTTCGTGCATGGCGGTGCAGGGGCCAGGGCCCGTCGGCCCCCGGCACAGCTGTCAACCAGAGGCGGACTGTCCTCAGCGCCTGGGGGCTGACGGCGATGTCGGCTACCCAACCGACCGTCTTGAAACACGGACCAAGGAATCTAGCATGTGCGTGAATCAGGGGCCCTCGTGGAAAGCCAACGGGCGCAATGAAGGTGAGGGCCGGGGCGTGCCGGCCGAGGTGGGATCCCTGGGCGCAGTCGCCCCAGGCGCACCACCGGCCCGTTTCACCCGCCGCCCCCTCTAGTCCGCGGGGGGACCGGGGAGGTTAAGCGTGAGCGCACGCAGCTAGGACCCGAAAGATGGTGAACTATGCTTGCAGGGCGAAGCCAGAGGAAACTCTGGTGGAGGTCCATAGCGGTCTGACGTGCAAATCGGTCGTCCGACCGGGTCTAGTCCTGGTTCGACTCTGAGTGTGAGGTGGAGTACATTTGGAAACACCTATGGGTACGCCAGTTGTTTCCTTACCGGACAAAAATCCATCTTGTCCTTGGTGTACTACCCGTTTCACTTGGATGCTGGTGTTAGTGGACCACCTCAAGAAAAAGCATGGGCAGAAAAAGATCTGGTTCAGATGTTCAAAATGTGGAAAACAAAATCTCAACTACCATAGTATTGCTTGCCACATTTCAAGCTGTAAAGGGCAGATTTGTGTGGTTCCCACTGGGGATTGTATTTGCGAAGTATGCCAACGTGGTTTCGCAACCAAGATTGGACTGGGACAACATAAGAGAATTATGCATCCGCTTGTGAGAAATCTGGAGCGGATCCAGGCCTCCCATCCTAAGGTATCATCCTCCCGAGGGGCCCACATGAAGGTATGGTCAGAAGAGGAGGAGGCTCTCCTGAGTCAACTAATGATTGAATACGCCGGTAAGAAAAACATCAATCAACTTATCAAAGAGCACATTCCAATTAAGAGTGCAAAACAAATTAGTGATAAAAGGCGTCTTATGATGACTGTTTCCAACAAGTCTGTCCCACAGATCGGGGCTGATGTGCCCAAGATCGTTGACACCAATGTAGGTGATAAAGATGAAGGCCTTCCCCAGATTGATCCTATCCAACAGGATTATTTGCAATGGAAGGGATTCCTGAAACGCCAATATCAGGAAGCTATTGAAAGAATGCTGGCGAATAATGAATTAGTTACCTATAAGGAGGCCTTTGAGAAAATTCTGGCTGGTGACGACTATCAAACAGTGGTGATTGAGGTCTACGCGACCTTCTCTGGTGACTCCATCAGTTGTAGCCAGACGAACAAATCTGCAAAAGGCAAGAATTCAAAAAAGGGCCAGAAATCTTCTGGTCGAGCAAAATCTTGGATGAAAAAGAGCCCAGAAGAGAGGGAAATATCTGAGATATCAAAGATTATTCCATTTGCATAGGAAACGGTTGGTTCAGATCATTCTTGATGATATTGAAGCTTTGAAGTGTCAAATTCCATCTGACACTGTTTATTCCACATTTAAGAAGAGATGGGAAACAACACTTGGCTTTAAGGGCTTGAACTTTTTTCCACCATATCAGAATGCTGACAACACCGCCTTTGTAGATATGATTACAGCAAAGGAGGTTGAAAAGAACTTGAAGGAAATGTCGAAGTCATCTGCTCCTGGGCCAGATGGAATGTCAATGGACCATCTTTTCAAGGAAGACTCCGCTCTATTGATGGAGATCTTCAGCCTCTGGCTGATCACTGGTACAATTCCTGATGCTTTGCGAGACTGTAGAACAGTCTTGATTCCGAAATCTAGCAATCCTGAGAAATTGGGCGATATTAACAACTGGAGGCCTATTACTATCACCTCGACAGTGCTTCGGCTGTTTTCTAGAATACTAACTGCTAGATTGTCCCAAGCATGCCCCATCCATCGCAATCAAAGGGGATTTATTAGAGCATCAGGTTGTTCTGAGAGTCTTAAATTACTACAGCTGCTTGTTAATTTCGCTAAAAAGGAGCAATGTTCATTGGGTGTAGTGTTCGTTGATGTCGCGAAAGCATTTGATACAGTGAGCCATGAACATATCATCAGGGGTCTGATGCGAAGGAGAGTTGATCCCAAATCATTCAGTTGAAAAAAAAATTTTATAACAACATCACTACGAGTATTTGCATGCAAAAGGAGACAACTGCCCCCATTAAGATCTTGACGGGGGTAAAGCAGGGGGACCCGATGTCACCTATTGTATTTAATCTTGCTATTGATCCCTTACTATGTAAATTGGAGGCTACTGGTTGTGGATTCCAACATGATGGTTTTAAAATTACGGCAATGGCCTTTGCAGATGATCTGGTAATGATAAGTGATTCCTGGGAGGGAATATTGGAGACCTTTTGTAATCTTACGGGTCTTCAAACTAAGGGAGAGAAATGCCATGGCTTTTTCATCAAGCCGACTAAAGATTCATATACAATCAATGATTGTAAGGCATGGATGATAAATGGTACCCCCCTTAACATGATTGACCCAGGGAACTCAGAAAAATACGTAGGAGTGCACACTGATCCTTGGACTGGCTTTGCCAAGTCGGGCCTCTGTGAAAAACTTGATAAATGGCTCACTCGGATCACTGCAGCACCGCTTAAACCACTGCAGAAACTTGATATACTCAGGATGTACACCATTCTGAGGTTAATTTATTTGGCTGACCATAACGATGTAAAATCAGGGCACCTCGATTCCCTTGATTTGCACATAAAGCGCGAGGTAAAGGAGTGG
>JAPFBE010000458.1:0-49327 GCA_034336665.1 Luscinia megarhynchos | reverse complement strand
GCAAAGTGGGCAAGGTGTCCAAGCAAGGCGGGCAAGGCAAACCAAAGGGCAGGTGCAAGGCAAAGCGGGGCAGGCAGGCAGGCAGGAAACGGTGGAACAGGTGGTAGGTGGAAGAAGGAACACACACACACACACACAACACACACACACACACAAATGGAATGGAATGGAATGGAGTGGAATGGAATGGAATGGAAATGGGAAACGGAGTGGAGGGAAGGAGTGGGAGTGGGGGGAGTGGAGTGGAGTGGAAATGGAAATGGGAGTGGACGAGAGGATCGGAATGGGACAAAGTGGGAATGGAATGAGCCGGATCAGGAATGGGACACCCTGCCCCTCATCCTGCCGCCCTCGGTCCTGGCGCCTCGGTGTCCCCAGAGCCAGGCTGGGATGTCCCCGCCAGCCCCGGATGCCATGGACAGTGTCCTGCTGGGACAGGAGCCATCCCAGAGGTACGGGAACAGCCATGGAGGGAGGTTCCATCCCCCCCTGGAATGGTTCCCAACTCCATCCTTCCCGTTTTCTCCTGGCAGTTCCCAGGAGAGCGCTGGAGAGCTGGAGGAACCGGTGAGTGACACGGGGACACCTGGGAAGGGGACAGGGATGGGGATTCCAGGGATGGATGGATGATGGATGATGGATGGACGGATGACGGATGGATGGACGGATGGATGGATGGATGGATGGATGATGGATGGATGGATGGATGGATGGATGGATGGATGGATGGATGGATGGATGGACGATGGATGGATGATGGATGGATGGATGGATGGATGGATGGATGGATGGATGGATGGATGGATGGATGATGGATGGATGGATGGATGATGGATGGATGGATGGATGGATGGACGGATGGATGGATGGACGATGATGGATGGATGGATGGATGGATGGATGGATGGATGATGGATGCGGATGATGGATGGATGATGGATGGATGGATGGATGATGGATGGACGGATGGATGGATGGATGGATGGATGATGGATGATGGATGGATGGATGGATGGATGGATGGATGGATGGATGATGGATGGATGGATGGATGGATGGAAGGATGATGGATGGATGGATGGATGGATGGATGGATGGATGGATGGATGATGGATGGATGATGGATGGATGGATGGATGGATGGATGGATGGATGGATGGATGGATGGATGATGGATGGATGGATGGATGGATGGATGGATGGATGGATGGATGATGGATGGATGGATGACGGATCCAAGGAATGGACACAAGATGGATGGACAGGACACAGGATCCCTGGCCCCATCCGGCCCCAGGGACACGCAGGCACCGCAGGGCTCAGAGGATGACATGAGGACCCAGGACCCAGGCCACTGGCCAGCCTGGAGGCCGAACGGGACCACAGGATGACCGGACCCATGGGACTGCAGGACAAAACCTGAGACGCAGACAGGCACGTGGCAATAGTGGCCACGCTGGGGACAGACAGGGCACACTGGGCACTGTGGTGTGTCACCCTGGGGACAGATAGGGCACGCTGGGCACTGCCACCTGGGTGTGGTATGTCACCCTGGGGACAGACAGGGCACGCTGGGCACTGCCACCTGGGTGTGGTATGTCACCCTGGGGACAGACAGGGCACGCTGGGCACTGCCACCTGGGTGTGGCGTGTCATCCTGGGGACAGACAGGGCACTGCCATGCCGGGTGTGTGACTGGGATGTGGCTTGTCACCCTTGGGCTGGAAAGGGACACACTTGGCACTGTCACCCCAGGTGGGTGACCAGGATGTGGTGTGTCCTGGGGACATGCAGGGTCATACTGGGCACTGCCACCCTGGGTGTGGCATGTCACCCTGGGGACATGCAGGGTCATATTGGGCACTGCCACCTTGGGTGGGTGACAGGACATGGCGTGCCCCTGCAGCCACCCTGGGGACAGACAGGGCACTCTGGGCACTGCCACCCGGGTGTGTGACCCTCGGCGTGCCCCTGCAGCCACCCTGGGGACAGACAGGGCACGCTGGGCACTGCCACCCTGGGTGTGTGACCCGCGGCGTGCCCCTGCAGCCGCCCTGGGGACAGGCAGGGCACTCTGGGCACTGCCACCCGGGTGTGTGACCCGCGGCGTGCCCCTGCAGCCACCCTGGGGACAGACCGGGCACTCTGGGCACTGCCACCCGGGTGTGTGACCCTGGGGACAGACAGGGCACGCTGGGCACTGCCACCCGGGTGTGTGACCCGCGGCGTGCCCCTGCAGCCACCGTGGGGACAGACAGGGACACACCGGGCACTGCCACCCGGGTGTGTGACCCGCGGCGTGCCCCTGCAGCCACCCTGGGGACAGACAGGGCACTCTGGGCACTGCCACCCGGGTGTGTGACCCGCGGCGTGCCCCTGCAGCCACCCTGGGGACAGACAGGGCACTCTGGGCACTGCCACCCGGGTGTGTGACCCTGGGGACAGACAGGGCACTCTGGGCACTGCCACCCGGGTGTGTGACCCTGGGGACAGACAGGGCACTCTGGGCACTGCCACCCGGGTGTGTGACCCGCGGCGTGCCCCTGCAGCCGCGCTGGAGCAGGAGCTGGCGGCCGGCGCGGCGGAGTCGCGGGCGCTGCGGGACCGCGTGCAGCGGCTGCAGAACGAGCTGATCCGGGTACGACGGGCGCTGAGGGCACGGCGGGCACCCCAGGGCCCCGCCCGGAATTCCCAGGGGATTGTCCCCGCAGAAAAACGACCGCGAGAAGGAGCTGGTGCTGCTGCAGCGGCGCCACCGCCAGCAGCAGGTGACGCTGAGGAGGTGCCAGGACAGCGTGGCCAAGGCCAGGGCGCTGGGGCCGGCGCTGCGGCAGCAGGAGAAGGTCAGCGCGGGCTCGGGGTGACAAGGACAGGGCCCCCGTGCCACCTCCACGGGGCTGGCACCGCGCTGGGGACGTGGGGACAGCGGTGCCCTCTGCTCAGGTGATCGAGGCCATGGAACGGCTGCTGCGGGAGAAGCCGGGCGGGAGCACGGAGACACCCGCGGGTGGGTGAGGAGGGGACGGGACACTCGGGGGTGTCCCCAGCCCAGCTGTGGGGTCTCTGGGGTGGTCCAGGGTGGGCGGGAGAAACTCGTGGGTGGGTGCAGAGGGGACAGGGACACTCAGGGATGTCCCCTGGGATGGTACAGGGTGGGCAGGAGAGATCCACGGGTGGTTGAGGAGGGGACAGGGACACTCGGGGATGTCCCCAACACTCCCTGGGATGGTCCAGGAGAGACAAGGGAGACCCACCGGTGGGTGGGAAGGGAACAAGGACACTCAGGGATGTCCCCTGGGATGGTCCAGGGCGGGCAGGAGAGATCTACGCGTGGGTGGGAAGGGGGCAGGGACGCTCAGGGGTGAGTGTGGAGGGGACAGGGACACTCAGGGGTGAGTCTGGAGGGGACAGGGACACTCAGGAGTGGGTGTGGAGGGGACAGGGACACTCAGGGGTGGGTGTGGAGGGGACAGGGACACTCAGGGGTGAGTCTGGAGGGGACAGGGACACTCAGGGGTGGGTGTGGAAGGGACAGGGACACTCAGGGGTGGGTGTGGAGGGGACAGGGACGCTCGGGGATGGGTGGGAAGGGGACAGGGACACTCGGGGGGTGAGTGTGGAGGGACAGGGACACTCAGGGGGTGAGTGTGGAGGGGACAGGGACACTCAGGGGTGGGTGCAGAGGGGACAGGGACGCTCGGGGATGGGTGTGGGAGGGACAGGGACGCTCGGGGGTGGGTGTGGAGGGGACAGGGACGCTCAGGGTGTCCCAGCCCTCCTGCGGTGATCCCTGCCAGGCGATGCCTCATTCCCGATCCCCGGGCCCCGGGGCTCGCTGTAGCCCTGTCCCCGCGCGGGGAGGGACACAGGACACGTCCCGCTGTCCCCCCAGGCCACCGCGCAGGTGACAGTCTCGGCGGGGACGCGCTGGCGGCGCTGCTGGCCGAGAACCGGCGGCTGCGGGAGGAGCTGGCCAGGCCCGCCCGGGCCGCGGCCGCCGCCGCCCCGGTGAGACCGGGGGGACACGGGGCTGGCACCGGGGACAGAGCCCGCGGACAGCGCCGGGCGCGGCTCCGGGGGCACCCCGCGTGGAAAAGGGGGTGACCCCAACCCCGCTCCTCCAGGGTGGTCTGGGGGGCACCGAGAAGCTGTGGCTGCTGGCCAGGCTGGAGGAAGCCCAAGCCCGCGGGCGAGCGCTGGAGAGGCAGGTGGGCGCCCCCCACTCCGTGCTGGGGGGTCCGGGGCAGCTCTGGCCCGCGGCCCCCGCGTTTTGGGGTGACCCGGCGCGATTTGGGGTCCGTGGCAGCTGGAGGAGGCGGCCAGGAGGTGGGGCCGGGAGAAGCAGGAGCTGGGGACGCGGCTGCTGGAGCGGGAGCACGGCCTGCCCCCGGCCTCGGTGAGCCCCGGGGGGACTGGGGGTGACCCCGGTGTCCCCCTGCCCACCCTAGAGCCTCCCCCTGTCCTCGGGAGTGACCCCGGTGTCCCCCTGCCCACCCCAGAGAGGACGGCTGGATTATTCCCCCCTAAAAAACCCCTTCCCCCGTGCCCCCCCAGAAGCTGCCAGCCATTTCCGTGCCCCCCCGGCGGCGACCCCCGCCCCGGCCCCCGCTGCCCTGAGCCCGCAGAGACGGAGACGCGCAGCGCTGGCACAGAGCGGCTTTTCCACGGAGCGGCGGCAGAGCGCACCGGGGGCGAAGCGGAACAATCCGGGGGGTCGGGGGGAGCTCGGGGGGACCCCCGCACACACCCCTCACCCCCATCCCGCTCCCCGCGGGGCGGCCCCCGTTATCTCCGCGTGGCGTAAGCGCAGCCTTGAGCCGAGGCCGCGGCCCTGAGCGCGTCGCTGCTGTCCCCAAAGGCCACCGCGGGCCGCCGGGCGAGGGGGCTCCTCACTCCCGGCCCTCCAGGGGCCGCAGCGTCAGCTGGATGGGCTTATCCGGGATCAGGATGAGGTCGAACTTGGTGCCGATTTCCACGGCTCGCATGGTCTCGATCTTGAAGTTCTCCAGGATCTGGGGAGGAGGAGGAGGATGAGGAGGATTTGGGGTGAGTTCCGAGGGCACCGGGCGGGGCCGCCGCGCGTGTGGCACTCACGTGCATGAGGAAGAGCTGCATCTCCAGCTCGGCGATGCGGCGCCCCAGGCACTGGCGCGGCCCGAAGCCGAAGCCGAGCCCCTGGAAGGGCTTGGGGCCGGCGGCGAGCCAGCGCTGCGGCACGAACTGCTCCGGCCGCGGGAACACCGCGGGGTCCCGGCCCATGGCGTACAGCCCCACCTGCACCAGCGTCTGCGGGGCGTGGGGCGAGCCCCCGTGTCCCCACATGTCCGTGTCCCCACGTCCCCGTGTCCCCACATGTCCCTGTGTCCCCACGTCCCTGTGTCCCCGTGTCCCTGTGCCCCTGTGTCCCCACGGCCCCGTGTCCCCACGTCCCTGTGTCCCGGTGTCTCCACCTGCACCAGCGTCTGCGGGGCGTGGGGCTTGCCCCCGTGTCCCCACATGTCCCTGTGTCCCCGTGTCCCGTGTCCCTGTGTCCCTGTGTCCTTTTGTGTGCCCCCCTGTGTCCCCTCACGGTCCCGTGTCCCCTGTTGTCCCTGTGTCCCGGGTGTCTCCACCTGCACCAGCTGCCTGCGGGCGCGGGCTTGCCCCCTGTGTCCCCACATGTCCCTGTGTCCCCCGCGGTCCCGTGGTCCCTGTGTCCCTGTGTCCCTGTGTGCCCCTCGTGCTCCCCACGGGTCCCTGCGGTCCCCACGTCCCCTGTGTCCCGATGTCTCCACGCGGCACCAGCGTCTGCGGGCGTGGGGTTCGCCCCCCGTGTCCCCACATGTCCCTGTGTCCCCACATGTCCCTGTGCCCCCTGTGTCCCCATCGCCCCCGTGTCCCCACGCCCCTGTGTCCCCGGGTGTCTCCACGCGCACCAGCTGCTCGCGGGCGGGGGCTTGCCCCCTCGTGTCCCCACATGTCCCTGTGTCCCCATCGCCCCGTTGTCCCCGCGTCCCCATCGCCCCTGTTTCCTCGTGGTCCCCACGTTCCCGCCTCCCTGTGACCCCGCGGTCCCCTGCGGTCCCTGTGTCCCCACGCCCCTGCGTCCCTCGTGTCCCTGTGTCCTGGTGTCCCCGTGTCCCTGTGTCCCCATGTCCCCACGTCCCCGTGTCCCCATGTCCCTGTGTCCCTGTATCCCGGGTGTCCCCATGTCCTCGCTGGCCCCCCATCTGCACCAGCTGCCTGCGGGCGAGGGGTCTCCTGTCCCCACATGTCCCTGTGTCCCCACGCCCCTGCGTCCCTGTGTCCTGGTGTCCCCATCGCCCCCTGTGTCCCTGTGTCCCCATCGCCCCCGCGTCCCTGTGTCCCCATGTCCCCACATGTCCCTGTGTCCCCTGCAGGTCCCTGTGTCCCCGTGTCCCCACGCCCCTCGCGTCCCCGGGTGTCCCCATGTCCTCGCTGGCCCCCATCTGCACCAGCTGCCTGCGGGCGTGGCTCAGCCTCGTGTCCCCACATGTCCCCTGTGTCCCCCGTGTCCCGTGTCCCTGTGTGTCCCTGTGTGCCCCTCGCGCTCCCGACGTGTCCCTGCGGTCCCCACGCCCCTGTGTCCCCGTGTCTCCCACTCTGCACCAGCTGCCTCGTGGGCGTGGGCTTGCCCCCGTGTCCCCTTACGATGTCCCTGTGTCCCCACGCCCCCGCGTGTCCCCCGCGTCCCCACGCCCCTGTTTCCCTCGTGTCCCCATCGCTCCCGTCTCCCTGTGACCCCCGTGTCCCTGTGTCCCCATCGCCCCGCGTCCCCGTTGTCCCTGTGTCCTGGTGTCCCCACGCCCCTCGCGGTCCCTCGTGTCCCCATGTCCCCACGCCCCTGCGTCCCTGTGTCCTTGTGTCCCCACGCCCCTCGCGGTCCCCATGTCCCTGTGTCCCTGTATCCCGGGTGTCCCCATGTCCTCGCGTCCCCATCTGCACCAGCGTCTGCGGGGCGTAGGGCTCGTCCCCGTGTCCCCACATGTCCCTGTGTCCCCATCGCCCCTCGTACCTCGTTGTCCCCGTGTCCCCACGCCCCTGTTTCCTCGTGTCCCCACGCTCCCGCCTCCCTGTAACCCCTGTGTCCCCACGCCCCCCACGCCCCTGCGTCCCTGTGTCCCTGTGTCCCCATCGTCCCCGCGTGTCCCTGTGTTCCCACCTGCACCAGCGCTCTGCGGGGCGTGGGGCTCGGCCCCTGTGTCCCTGTGTCCCCTGTGTCCCTGTGTCCCCCGTTGTCCCCATCGCCCCCTGTTTCCCTCGTGGTCCCCCACGCTCCCTGCCTCCCTGTGACCCTCATGTCCCTCGTGTCCCTGTGTCCTGGTGTCCCCATCGTCCCCGTGCCCCTGGTGTGTCCTTGTGTCCCCACGTCCCCTCGCGTGTCCCCATGTCCCTGTGTCCCTGTATCCCGTGTCCCCACGTCCTCCTGTCCCCCACCTGCATCAGCTGCCTCGCGGGCGGGCCTTGGGGCTCGCTCCTTGTGTCCCTCATCGTCCCCGCGTGTCCCCACGCCCCCATGTCCCTGTGTCCCCATGCCCCCTGCGTGTCCCCACTGCCTCCGTGTCCCTGTGTCCTCATGTCCTCGTGTCCCCACTCCTGCACTAGCTGCCTGCGGGACACTGCAGGGACGGGGCCACTGCTGCTCCCCTTGTCCCTGTGTCCCCTGTCCTCGTGTTCCCGTGTCCCTATGTCCTCGTGTCCCCATGTCACCATGTCCCTGTGCCATGTCCCCACATCCCTGTGTCCCTGCATCTCAAGGCCCCCACATCCCCATATTCTTAGTGTCCCCACATCCCTCATGTCCCTCGCGTCCCTACTCCCCGTGTTCCCCACTCCCCCTGTGTCCCCTCGTGTCCCCACACCCCCGTGTCCCTAGTGTCCCCACATCCCCATATCCCCATGCCCCCACATCCTCATGTCCCTCAGTGTCCCCACACCCCCAGTGTCCCCATGTCCCTGTGTCCCTGTGTCCCCTGTGTCCCCCACACCCCCGTGTCCCTTGTCTCCACATCCCCCATATCCCCATGTCCCCACATCCCAGTGTCCCCATGTCCCCACTCCCCCATATCCCCGCGGTCCCCACTCCCTGTGTCCCCCATGTCCCCACGCCCCGTGTCCCCGTGTCCCCTCACCCTGGGGGGGATGCGGTAGTCCTGCAGGATGACCTCGTGCGTGGTGTACCTCTGCAGGGTCACGGCCACCGGGTGCAGCCTGCGCGACACGTGCCACCCTCAGGGCGGGGCTTGGGGACACGGGACAGCCCGCGCCCGGCAGGGAGCTCCGGGAGGGCGGCGGCGTCCTCTGACCCGAGCGCCTCCTCACCCGAGAGCCTCCTCCTCACCTGAGCTCCTCCTCCTCCCTCACCTGAGCTCCTCCCCTCACCCTGGAGCGCCCTCCTCCCTCACCCGAGCCTCCTCACCTGAGCGCCTCCTCACCTGAGCGCCTCCTCCTCACCTGAGCTTCTCCTCACCTGAGCCCTCACCTGAGCCTCCCTCCTCACCTGGAGCTTCTCCCTCACCTGAGCCGCCTCCTCCCTCACCTGAGCTCCTCCTCACCCCGGAGAGCCTCTCCTCCTCACCCGAGCTCCTCCTCACCCGAGCTCTCACCTGAGCTCTCCTCCCTCACCTGAGCTCCTCCTCACCTGAGCGCCTCCTCACCTGAGCGCCTCCTCCTCACCTGAGCGCCTCCCTCCTCACCTGAGCGTCTCCTTGATGGCGGCCTTGAGCAGCCGCGTGGATTTCAGCATTTTCTCCCTGTCGCCGCCCGCCTCGCGTTTGGCTGCCAGGACCTCGGCCCGCAGCTGCTCCTGCACGCTGGGGGCCCGCGCCAGCTCCAGCATGGCCCACTGCAGGGTCATGGACGTCTGGGGGGACAGCGACAGGGCACGGAGCTGCCAGGACCTGCTCAGCGCTGCCAGGACCTGCTCAGCGCTGCCAGGACCTGCTCCTGCCTGACTCAGAGCTGCCAGGACCTGCTCAGCCCTGTCAGGAACTGGTTCCGCCTGGCTCAGTGGTGCCAGGACCTGCTCAAAGCTGCCAGGACCTGCTCAGCCCTGCCAGGACTTGCTCAGGCCTGCCAGAACCTGCTCAGAGCTGTCCTGACCTGCTCAAAGCTGCCAGGACCCCCTCAGCCCTGCCAAGACCTGCTCAAAGCTGCCAGGACCCCCTCAGCCCTGCCAAGACCTGCTCAAAGCTGCCAGGACCTGCTCAGATTTGTTAGGACCCGCTCAGTGCTGCCAGGACCTGCTCCTGCCTGGCTCGGCGCTGCCACCAAACATCACCCAGGACCTTCCCCTTCCTCACCCACCCACCAAACACCACCCAGGACCTTGTCTCCACCGAGCCCCACCCAGGACCTTCCTCCTGACCCAACCAGGACCTTCCCTTCCTCACCCAGCACCAACCAGGACCTTCCCTTCCCCACCCACCCACCAAAGAGCAACCAGGACCTTGTCCCCAACCAGCCAGCACCACTCAGGACCTTCACCCTTCCCCACTCACCCACCAAACACCAACCAGGACCTTGTCCCCACCCAACCTGACCCAACCAGGACCTTCCCTGCCCCACCCACCCACCAAACAGCAACCAGGACCTTGTCCCCACCCACCCTGCACCACCCAGAACCTTCCCTCTGCCCCACCCAGCACCAACCAGGACCTTGTCCCCACCCACCCTGCACCACCCGGGACCTTCCCCTGCCCCACCCACCCACCAAAGAGCAACCAGGACCTTGTCCCCCACCCGCCCAGCATCAACCAGGACCTTCCCCTGCCCCCACCCAGCCTGTCCCCACCCACCCTGCCCCACCCAGGACCTTTCCCCTGCCCCGCCCCACCCTGCCCCCACCCAGCCTGTCCCCGCCGCTGCCCCCCGGGGCCTCGCACTGCGTCCACGCCGCCATCATCTCGGTGACGCTGGCGCTGATGTCGTCGAGCCGGCAGCTTGTGGCGCAGGATGAGGTTGCCGAGCACGCCCAGGAACGGCCGCGCCAGCGCCAGCAGCCAGCGCCTCAGGCACACACGCTTCTGATGCACTTGTCCGCTGCGGCGGGGGACAGCGTCAGAGCGGCGCCGGCCGCCAGGCGGGAGGGGGACAGCGGTGGCACTGACCCTGGCCTAAGATGGCGCCCCAGGCGCCAGCATGCTGCCGCCAGGTGCGGGTGCGAAGGCGGCGCAGCAGCGCGGGCGGCAGGTGCAGCATGGGCGCGGTGGTGTGGAACATCGCCGACACGGCCGCTGAGGAAGCGCCATACCGGGCGGGCGCTAAGTCCTGCAGCAGCCCCAGGCGCTCCGCGACAGCACGCGGGCACACGGCTGGGGGACACACAGCGACATGGCATTGTCACCGTGGGCACGGGGACCGCCCCAGGCGCTGCCCCGTACAGCACGTGGCACACGGCTGGGGACAGCGACATGGCATTGTCACCGTGGGCACGGGACCGGCCCCAGGCGGCTGCCCGGCAGCACGCGTGGCACACGGTTGGGGACACACAGCGACATGGCACTGTCACCGTGGGCACGGGACCTCGGCCAGACAGCACGTGGCACACGGCTGGGGACAGCGACATGGCACTGTCACCGTGGGCACGGGGACCTCGCCGTACAGCACGTGGCACCCGGCTGGGGACAGCGACACCAGGGAACATTGGCATTGGCATTGGCATTGTCACCGTCTCCGTGGTCACAGGAACCAGCCCCAGGTGCTCCCAGTGACTGTCCCTGTCCCCGTCCCTGCCCTTGTCCCCATCCCTGTCCCCGTCCCCCATCCCCGTCCCCTGTCCCTGTCTCCCATCCCCCGTCCCTGTCCTCATCCCTCGTCCCTGTCCCCCGGCCCCGTCCCCGTCCCTGTCCCTGTCCCTGTCCCTGTCCCTGTCTCTGTCCCTGTCCCTGTCCCTGTCCCCGTCCCCGTCCCTGTCCCTGTCCCTGTCACCAGCCGGTGGCCGGTAAATGACAAAAGCGCTTTGTGTCAGCGGCGTGTGTTTGGGGCTTTGGGGTCATCGGGGGACACCCCAAAAGAGGGGACATCCCGAAAAGAGAGGGGAAATCCCAAAAAAGAGGGGACACCCCTGAAAAGAAGGGACATCCCGAAGCGAGGGGACAATCCCAAAAGAGAGAAAAATCCCAAAAGAGGGGACACCCCAAAAAGAGAGGGGACATCCCAAAAGAGAGGGGACATCTAAAAGAGGGGACACCCCAAAAAACAGAGGGGACATCCCAAAAGAGGGAGAATCCCAAAAGGAGGAGACATCCCAAAAGAGATGGGACACCCCAAAGAGGGGACGCCCCAAAAAGAGAGGGGACATCCCAAAAGAGAGGGGACATCGCAAAAGATGGGGCATCCCAAAAGAGGGGACATCCCAAAAGAGGGAAAATCCCCAAAAAGAGAGGAAAATCCCAAAAGCGGGACACCCCAAAAAGGAGGGGACATCCCAAAAGAGGGGACACCCCAAAAAGAAGGGGACATCCCAAAAGGAGGGAAAAATCCCAAAAAGAGATGGGACACCCCAAAAGAGATGGGACACCCCCAAAAGAGGGAAAATCCCAAAAAGAGAGGGAAAATCCCAAAGGAGAGGGAAAATCCCAAAAAAGAGAGGGAAAATCCCAAAAAGAGAGGGAAAAATCCCAAAAGAGGGACACCCCAAAAGGAGGGACATCCCAAAAGAAAGGGGACACCTCAAAAAGAGGGAAAATCCCAAAAAGAGGGGACACCCCAAAAAGAGATGGGACACCCCAAAAAAGAGCGAGGACATCCCAAAAAGAGGGAAAATCCCAAAAGGAGGGGGCAATCCCAAAAGAGAGGGACAGTCCCAAAAAGAGGAGACACCCCAAAAGAGATGGGACACCTCGAAAAGAGGGGACACCCCTGTGCACTCCCCTTTGAGGGAAGAACCCCCAAACTTCAAAAAACCCCCAAAACGCCAAAAAACCCCTAAAACCCCAAAACTCCCCACTCCAAAACCCAAAACTCCCCCAAAACACTCCCAAAAACCCAAATTAGGGGAAGGGTGGAGCCTTTTGGGGTCGGGGGCCTTTGGGGTTTTGGGCTTTGGGGTTTTGGGCCTTTTGGGCCTCTGGGGAGTCTTGGGGGTTTGGGGCTTTTGGGGAGGTGGGCTTTTTGGGGGTTTGGGGTTTTGTAGGGTCTGGGGGTCTTGGGGGTCTTGAGTTTTTGGGGCTTTGGGAGCTTTTTGGCTGCCTTGGAGGCCTGCAGGGCTTTGAGGGCCTTTTGGGCATTTTGAGGGTCTGGCCTTTTGGGGGCCTGGGGGTCTTTTGGCCTTTTGGGGGCCTTGGGGGATCTTTGGGGGTCTGGGGTCTTTGGGGGAGGTGGCCTTGGGGGTCTTGGGGCTTTGGGGGTCTTTGTAGGGTCTGGGGTCTTTTGGGGCCTTTTGGGCCTTTTAGGGTCTTGGGGGTCCTAAGGGCTCTGGGGGACTGTGGGCTTTGAGGGCCTTTTGGAGGATGGGATCTTTTGGGATCTTTGGGGTCTTGTAGGGTTTGGGGTCTTGGGGGTTTGGGGTTTTGGGGGCTTTTGGATCTGGGGCATTATAGGCCTTGGGGAGTCTTTTAGGGCTTTTGGGGGGTGGTTGAGATTTCTTTAGGATTTTGGGCATTCTAGGGGCCTTTTAGGGTTTTTTGGGGGTTGGGATTTCCCTTTAGGCCTTTGAGCATCTTTAGGGTCTTGGGGGAACTTTTTAGGGTCTTTTAGGGGCTTTTTGGGCCTTTTGGGCTTTTTTAGGATTTCCCTTTAGGACTTTCGGGCATTTTAGGGCCTGGGGGAGTCTTTTAGGGTCTTTTGGGATTCTTTAGGGTTTGGGGTATTTTTAGTCTTTTGGGGGAGTTTTTAGTGTTTTAGGGGGCTTATTAGGCTTTTGGGGGTTTTTAGAACTCCCTTTAGGTTTTTGGGCACTTTTAGGATCTCGGGGGAGCTTTTTTGGGCTTTTAGGGTCTTTTGGCCTTTTAGGACTCCCTTTAGGATTTCGGTATTTTAGGGTTTGGGGGAGCCTTTTAGGGTTTTTGGGGATTTCCCTTTAGGGTTTGGGGTATTTTAGGGTCTTGGGGAATCTTTATTAGGGCTTTTTAGGCTTTTTTATTTTTAAGATTTCCCTTTAGGATTCTCGGGCATTTTAGGGTTTGGGGGAGCTTTTTAGGGGTTTTGGGTTTTTGAGCTTTTGGGATTTCCTGTAGGTTTTGGATATTTTTAGAGTTTTGGGGGTTTTGTTTTGTTGTGGGGTTTTTGGGGCTTTTTGTGCTTTTGGGGTTTTGGGATTTCCCTTTAGGATTCCCGGCATTTTATGGTCTTGGGGAAGTTTTTAGGGTTTTTGAGCTTTCCCTTTAGGGCCTGGGGTATTTTGGGTCTGGGGAAACCTTTTTAGCGGATTTTTGGCCTTTGGGGGTGTTTTTGAGATTTACTTCAGGATTTCTGGCATTTTATGCTTTGGGGGGAAGTTTTTAAGGGTTTTTTGAGTTTTCCCTTTAGGGTTTGGGGGTATTTTGGGTTTGGGGAAATTTTTTAGCTTGATTTTTTGCCTTGGGGGTGTTTTTGAGATTTACTTCAGGATTTCTGGTATTTTTATGCTTTGGGGAGTTTTTAGGGGGTTTTTGAGTTTTCCCTTTAGGGTTTGGGGCATTTTGGTTTTGGGAAATTTTTTAGCCGGATTTTTGGGTTTTGGGGGTTTTTTGAGATTTACTTCAGGATTTCTGGTATTTTTATGCTTTGGGGAAGTTTTCTTTAGGGTTTTTGAGTTTTCCTTTAGGGTTTGGGGCATTTTTGGGTTTGGGGAAATTTTTTTAGCCGGATTTTTGGGTTTTGGGGGTTTTTGAGATTTACTTCAGATTTCTGGTATTTTTATGCTTTGGGGGAGTTTTTTAGGGTTTTGGGGCGAGCTTTTAGGGTTTTTGGGGGGTTTTGAGATTTCCTTCATGTTTTTTGGGACTTGAGGGTTTTGGGGCGAGTTTTTTATGGTTTTGGGGCGAGTTTTTTAGGGATTTTTGTGTAGTTTTTGATATTTCCTTCCTGTTTTTGGGACTTGGGCGTTCGCGGGTTCCGGGGGGCGCGCCCCACTCACACCTCGAGGGCGAAGCGGAACAGCTCGTGGCTGAAGTCGCCGCCCAGCAGCCGCGGCCGCTCTGGCGCGCCTGGGCCCGCGCCCCTGCGCACGAAGTCCCTCGCCCACGGCGCTGAGCAGCGGCACGAAGGCGGGCAGCGCCGCGGGGGCCAGCACCTCCTTGTTGAGCAGCAGCCGCTCCGAGCGCCACGCCTCGCCCGTCCTGCGGGGACAGCGCAGGGGACACCCCCCGATGGCCCCGGGCTCGCCCCGAACCCCGCAGCCCCGGATTTGGGGAGCCCGCCAGCTCGGGGGGGAGCGGGAGCCCGGGTGTGGGGTGCCCGTGAACTCCAGAGGGGATCAGCAGCCCGGATTTGGGGTGCCCATGAACTCAAGGGGGATCAGCAGCCCAAATTTGGAGTCCCTGTTCACTTAAGGGGGCAGGAACCCGGGTTTGGGGTCCCTGTTCACTTAAGGGGGAGCAGCAGCCCGGGTTTGGGGTGCCCATGAGCTTAGAGGGGAGCAGGAACCCGGGTTCGGGGTGCCCACGAATTTAAGGGGGATTAGCAGCCCGGATTTGGGGTGCCCACGAACTTAAAGGGGAGCAGGAACCCAGGTTTGGGGTCCCCATGAACTCAAGGGGGATCAGCAGCCCAGATTTGGAGTCCCTGTTCACTTAAGTGGGGGCAGGAACCCGGATTTGGGGTCCCTGTTCACTTAAGGGGGAGCAGCAGCCTGGATTTGGGGTCCCCATGAACTCAAGGGGGAGCAGGAACCCGGATTTGGGGTGCCTGTTCACTTGAGGGGTGACAGCAGCCTGGATTTGGGGTTCCCACCAATTTGGAGGGGAGCAGGAACCCGGATTTGGGGTCCCAATACACTTAAGGGGGAGCGGGAACCCGGATTTGGGGTCCCAATGAACTCAAGGGGGAGCAGGAGCCCGGGTTTGCGGTCCCTGTTCACTTGAAGGGGTACAGGAGCCCGGATTTGGGGTGCCCACGAACTTAGGGGAGAGCAAGAACCCGGATTTGGGGTCCCAGTTCACTTAAGCGGGATCAGCAGCCCGGATTTTGGGTGCCCACCAATTTAGGGGGGAGCAAGAACCCGGGTTTGGGGTCCCAATTCACTTAAGGGGGAGCAGCAGCCCAGATTTGGGGTGCCCATGAACTTGGAGGGGAGCAGGAACCCGGATTTGGGGTCCCTGTTCCCTTAAGGGGGAGCGGGAGCCCGGGTTTGGGGTGCCCATGAACTTAAAGGGGAGCAGGAACCCGGATTTGGGGTCGCTGTTCACTTAAAGGGGAGCGGGAGCCCGGGTTTGGGGTCCCAATTCACTTGATGGGTGACAGGAACCCGGGTTCGGGGTGCCCACGAATTTAAGGGGGATTAGCAGCCCGGATTTGGGGTGCCCATGAACTCAAGGGGGAGCAGCAGCCCGGGTTCGGGGTCCCAATTCACTTAAGAGGGAGCAGCAGCCCGGATTTGGGGTCCCCATTCACTTAAGGAGTGACAGGAGCCCGGATTTGGGGTTCCCACTGACATGAGGAGTTCAGATTTGGGGTCCCCACTCATTTGAGGAGCAATGGGATCCTGATTTAGGATCCCCACTTGCTTGAGGGGTGACAGGGACCCAGATTTGGGGTCCCCACTGACATGAGGAGTGACAGCAGCCCGGGTTTGGGGTCCTCATTCACTTGAGGAGCGATGGGAGCCCGAATTTGGGGTCCCCACTCACTTAAGGAGTGACAGGAACCCAGATTTGGGGTCCCCACTAACATGAGGAGTTCCGGTTTGGGGTCCCCGCTCCCCGCGGTACAATGGGGTGCGGGTTTGGGGTCCCCGCTCCCGGAGGTACGATGGGGTGCGGGTTTGGGGTCCCCGCTCCCGGAGCTACAATGGGGTGCGGGTTTGGGGTCCCCGCTCCCGGAGCTACAATGGGGTGCGGGTTTGGGGTCCCCGCTCCCGGAGCTACAATGGGGTGCGGGTTTGGGGTCCCCGCTCCCGGAGCTACAATGGGGTGCGGGTCTGGGCTCCCCGCTCCCCGCGGTACAATGGGGTGCAGATTTGGGGTCCCCGCCCCTCGCGGTACAATGGGATCCCGGATTTGGGGTCCCCGCTGCCGTGAGGAGTTCAGGTTTGGGGTCCCGCTCTCGCGGTGCGATGGGGTGCAGATTTGGGGTCCCCGCTCCCGGAGCTACAGTGGGGGTGCGGGTCTGGGGTCCCCGCCTCCCCGAGCTACAGTGGGGTGCGGGTCTGGGGTCCCCGCTGACATGAGCAGTTCAGATTTGGGGTCCCCGCTCCCAGAGGTACAATGGGGTGCGGGTTTGGGGTCCCCGCCCCCGAGCTGCCAATGGGGTGCAGATTTGGGGTCCCCGCCCCCGGAGCTACAATGGGGTGCAGATTTGGGGTCCCCGCCCCGGGAGCTACAATGGGGTGCGCGGGTTTGGGCCCCCTGCCCCTGCGCGGCACAGTGGGGTGCGGGTTTGGGGTCCCCCGCCCCCGGAGGTACAATGGGGTGCAGATTTGGGGTTCCCGCCCCCGCGGTACAATGGGATCCCGGATTTGGGGGTCCCCGCCGCCGTGAGGAGTTCAGGTTTGGGTCCCGCCTCGCGGTGCGATGGGGTGCAGATTTGGGGTCCCCGCCCCGGAGCTACAGGGGTGCGGGTCTGGGGTCCCCGCTGACATGAGCAGTTCAGGATTTGGGGTCCCCGCCCCAGAGGCAGGCCAATGGGGTGCGGGTTTGGGGTCCCCGCCCCGGAGCTACAATGGGTGCAGATTTGGGGTCCCGCCCCCGCGGCACAGTGGGGGTGCAGATTTGGGCTCCCCGGCCCCCGGAGCTACAATGGGGTGCAGATTTGGGGTCCCCGCCCCCGCGGTACAGTGGGGTGCAGATTTGGGGTCCCTGCTCCCCGCGGGCACAGCGGGGTGCAGATTTGGGGTCCTCGCCCCCGCGGCACAATGGGGTGCAGGTTTGGGGTCCCGCTCCCCGCGGTACGATGGGGTGCAGATTTGGGGTCCCCGCCTCCCCGCGGCAATAGCGGGTGCAGATTTAGTCCCGCTCCCCGCAGGGGCACAGCGGGTGCGGATTTAGGGGTCCCCGCCCCCGCGGTACAATGGGGTGCGGGTCGAGCCCCCCACTTGAGCAGCACGCCGTAGGGCCGGTTGCGCAGGTCGCGGCACGCCACCCAGGGCGGGACGCGGAGGCTCGGGCAGCGCGCCTCGGCCTGGAACAGCGCGGCCGCGTCCCGCGGGCTCACGATGTTCACGCTGTCACACACGCTCAGCTTCTCCCTGTGGGGACAGAGTGGCACCCTGCACACGGCGTCCTGTCCCCAAGGTGTCCTGTCCCCAGAGTGTCCTGTCCTGTCCCGAGGGTGTCCTGTCCCCAAGGGTGTCCTCGTCCTGTCCCCAGGGTGTCCTGTCCTGTCCTGTCCTGTCCTGTCCTGTCCTGTCCTGTCCCCAAGGGTCCTGTCCCCAGGGTGTCGTGGTCCTGTCCTGTCCTGTCCCCAGGGTGTCCTGTCCCCAAGGGTCCTGTCCTGTCCCCAAGGCTCCTGTCCCCAGGGTGTCCTGTCCCCAGGGTGTCCTGTCCTGTCCTGTCCTGTCCCCAAGGTGTCCTTTCCTGTCCCCTAAGGCTCCTGTCCCCAGGGTGTCCTTGTCCCCAAGGGTCCTGTCCTGTCCCCATGGGTGTCCTGTCCCCAGTGTGTCCTGTCCCCAGAGTGTCCTGTCCCCAGGATGTCCTGTCCTGTCCTGTCCCCAAGGTATCCTGTCCCCCAGTGTAGTCCTGTCCCCAGTGTGCCCTGTCCCCAGGGTGTCCCTGTCCCTCAGTAGGGTCCTGTCCCAGTGTGTCCTAGTCCCCAGTGTGTCCTGTCCCAGTGGTGTCGTGTCCCCAAGGTGTCCAGACCCAGGCGTAGTCCTGTGCTGTCCCCAGGGGTGTCTCTGCCCTACAGTCTCTGTCCCCTCACGTCCCACAGCTCCCCTGTCCCCTCCTGTTCCTCAGCCCCGTCCCCTCTCAGGGCACATCTGTCCCCCTCCCTGCCCCAGGTGCCCTGTCCCCTCCCAGGGCACAGGACATGTCCTTTCCTGACCCCCCAGTCCCTGTCACCTCCCGAGGGCACAGGAGCTGTCCCTCCCCGCCCACGAGATCGCTGTCCCTTCCCCTCTTGCCGCTCCCGGTGTCCCCAAGGGGACACGGGCTGGGGACACGGGGATGGGAGCGGGAAGGGGACATGGGCAGAGGACACAAGGAGGGGACACGGACTGGGGACACGGGAGGGAACGGGGGAAGGGACAAGGGAGGGGACACGGGAGGCATTGCAGGAGGAAACGAGGGCTGGGGACACGAGCTGGGGACACGGGGATGGGACACGGCAGGGCACAGGGGATGGGAGCTGGGAGGGGACATGGGCAGGCGACACCAAAGAGGGGACACGGGGATGGTTCTCGGACTGGGGACACGGGAGAGGGCATGGGATGGCAGCCGGGAGGGACACGGGATGGGGACAGGGGAGGTGACACGAGCAGGATATACCCCTGGGGAGCACGAGGAGGGGACAGGGCAGGTGACACGAGCAGGGTACACTGCCGGGGACACTGGAGGTGACACAGGAGGTGACACAGGAGGGGCAGGGGAGGTGACACGAGCAGGGCACACTGGAGGTGACACAGGGAGGGGACACAGGAGGGGACAGGGGGGTGACACGGGCAGGCACACTGGAGGTGACACAGGAGGTGACACAGGAGGTGACACAGGCAGGGCACACTGGAGGTGACACAGGAGGTGACACGAGCAGGGCACACTGGGGGTGACACAGGAGGTGACACAGGAGGGGACAGGGCAGGGCACACTGGGGGTGACGCAGGGAGGTGACACAGGAGGTGACACAGGAGGGACAGAGCAGGGCACACTGGAGGTGACGCACAGGGAGGTGACACAGGAGGGACACGAGCAGGGCACACTGGGGTGACGCAGGGAGGTGACACAGGAGGTGACACGGCAGGGCACACTGGGAGGGTGACACAGGAGGTGACACAGAGGTGACACGGGCAGGGCACACTGGAGGTGACGCAGGGAGGTGACACAGGAGGTGACACGAGCAGGGCACACCTCGGGGTGCACACAGAGGAGGTGACACGGGCAGGGGACACAGGAGGTGGGCACACTGGAGGTGACGTAGGAGGTGACACAGGAGGGACACACGGCAGCTGGAGACACAGGAGGTGACACAGGAGGTGACACGGCAGGCACACTGGGGTGACACAGGGAGGTGACACAGGAGGTGACACTGGGTGACACAGGGAGGTGACACGCAGGGCAGGGCACACTGGGGTGACACAGGAGGTGACACAGGGCAGGGGACACAGAGGGCACTGGAGGTGACGCAGGGAGGTGACACAGGAGGTGACACGGCAGCAGGTGACACACTGGGAGGGTGACACAGGGAGGTGACACAGGGCAGGGGACACAAAGGTGGACACGGGCAGGGACACACTGGGAGGTGACACAGGGAGGTGACACAGGGCAGGGCACACAGAGGGCTGAGTGACGCAGGGAGGTGACACAGGAGGTGACACGGGCAGGGCACACTGGAGGTGACACAGGAGCACACAGGAGGTGACACGAGTGACACTGGAGGTGGACACAGGGAGGTGACACAGGAGGTGACACAGGGCACGAGGTGACACGGCAGGGCACACTGGAGGTGACGCAGGGAGGTGACACAGGAGGGACACGAGCAGGGCACACTGGGGGTGACACAGGGACACTGGGGGTGACACGAGCAGGCACACTGAGGTGACACAGGGAGGTGGACACAGGAGGTGACAGTAGGCACACTGGAGGTGACACAGTGACACAGAGGTGACACAGGGCAGGTGACACCGGGAGACACAGGAGGGCACACAGGGAGGTGACACTGAGCAGCAGGGAGGGTGACACAGGAGGTGACACAGGGCACACTGGAGGTGACACAGGGAGGTGGACACAGGAGGTGACACAGGAGGTGACACGCACACTGGAGGTGACACAGGAGGGACACAGGGACAATGGGACACTAGGGAGGTGACACAGGGTAGGGGACACACATGGGAGGTGGACACACAGAGTGACACGGGAGGGCACACTGGGGAGGGTGACGAGGGAGGGACACGGGAGGGGACACGAGGGCACACGGGGGTGACACAGGAGGGGACACGGGCAGGGCACACTGGAGGTGACACAGGGAGGTGACACAGGAGGGGACACGAGCAGGGCACACTGGGGGGTGACTACAGGAGGTGACACAGGAGGGGACACGAGCAGGGCACACTGGGGTGACACAGGGAGGTGACACAGGAGGGGACACGGCAGGGCACACTGGGGTGACACAGGAGGTGACACAGGAGGGGACACGTAGCAGGGCACACTGGGGGTGACACAGGGAGGTGGACACAGGAGGGGATGACACGAGCAGGGCACACTGGAGGTGACACAGGAGGTGACACGGGCAGGGGCACACTGCGACGTGTGACACAGGAGGTGACACGAGCAGGGCACTGGAGGTGACGCAGGGGAGGTGACACGGGAGGGGACAGGACAGACACGCGCCGGCTGACCTGTAGATGGGCCCGGAGCGGGCGGAACTTGCGCGCCATGATGAGGTGCAGGTTGGTGAGGCCGCCCTCCCGCCAGAAGCGGTACAGGTTGAGCTAGCCCGCCCGTGGCCCTCGCCCGGCACCTGGCTGGAAGGGCCGGGGCGCCGAGGGGGACAGCCGGGGGACAGCCCGGGGGCGACAGCCGATGGGACAGCTCCCGCCCAGTCGGCGGCATCTCCCGCAGGGCGGCGGGCGCGGCGGCGGCGCGGGCGAGCATGGCCGGTGGCCCGGGGACGCGGTGGCCGCGCTCTATCCCGAGCCCGGCCGCCCCTCGCCCCCGCCCCCCGCCCCTGGGTGGCCCTGTCCCCCCGCAGGTGGCGCGGCGGCCTTGGCGGAACGGCGCGGTCTGCCCCAAAAACGATAACGGGGTCAGCGCGGCCGGGACAGCCTTGGGGGCCGCAGCCAGGGTCACCCGCGGGTGGCCTTGGGGACGCGGTGCCGCCGCTGGGGTTTGCGTGGCCCGACCCCCGCGTTCCCGGCTCCGGCCCAAAATCCCCAAATAATCCCAACAATCCCAAACCGCAAATGGCGCACGCCCCGTGCCAGCAGGGAAAGGGATTTTGGCGAAGCTGCGCCCCGCAAGGTCCCTTGTCGCCAGGCGCGGCAGCTCGCGGTGAGCGGTGGGGACAATGGGGACACGGCGGGGGACACTGGGGGACACGGGGCGCCCCTCCGGGTGTTCCCGGGAGCGCCGAGCGCGGCTGGCGGCGGGTGCGACAGCGGCGGCTGGCACTGGGGCGCAAGTGGGCCCGCCAGTGCCACCGCACGGCGACAGCGGCGGCTGTCCCCTCCTGTCCCCTCCTGTCCCTCCTGTCCCTGCTAGGGCACGGGGGCTGTCCCCTCCTGTCCCCTCTTGTCCCTGCTAGGGCACGGGGGCTGTCCTCTCCTGTCCCTCCTGTCCCGGCCAAGGCACGGGGGCTGTCCCTTCCCTGCCCCATAGAAAACCCTATAAAGAGCCCCCTGCCCCATAGAGACCTCCCTGCCCTATAGGGACCCCTCTGTCCCATAGAAAACCCTATAAGGAGCCCCTTGCCCCATAAAAAAACCCTATAAGGACTTCTCTACCCCATAAGAGGCCCCTGCCCCATGGAGACCTCCCTGCCCCATAAATACCCCTATAGAAACCTCTGGAAAGAAACCCTCGCCCCATAGAAAACCCTATAGGCATTCCCCTGCCCCATAAAAAACCCTATAAGGAGCCCCCTGCCCCATAAAAAACCCTATAGGGAGTTCCCTGCCCCATAAAAAACCCTATAAGGAGGTCCCTGCCCCATAAGAACCCCCCTTGCCCTCATCCCAAAGAGGGCAGAGAGATCCTTATAGGGTTTTTTTTAGCTTTTTTTAAGGTTTTGGGATTATTTGGGGGGAATTGGGGTTTTTTGAGTTTTTTGAGATTTGAGGGGTTTTTGAGGTTTTGGGAGTTTTTTGAGGTTTGAGGGTTTTTTGAGGTTTTGGGAGTTTTTTGAGGTTATTTGGGGGGTTGGGGTTTTTTTGAGGTTTTTTTGGAGTTTTGGGGGGCTTTGGGGTTTTTTTTGAGGTTCAGAGTTTTTTTGAGGTTTGGGAGTTTTTTGAGATTTTGGGGGGGTTGGGTTTTTTTGAGGTTATTTGCTGGGGTTTTTTTGCAGTTTTTGGAGGGGGTTTTTGGGGTTTGGTTTGAGGTTTCGGGCCAGGGTGGCTTTTTTGGGGTTTTTGAGGTGTCCCACCCCTTGGGATCGGGTATCTGGGAGTGGGCAAAGCGTAGAGAGGAGGAGGAGAAAGAGGAAGAAGAGGAGGAGGAGTCTGGCGTGGGATAATCCCGAGTTTAACTTCCCCCAGTTTCACCCGGGATTTCTCATTTCCCCTAAATCGCCGCGATTCTCGCTCTGGAAAATAAATAAATAAATAATGATTTTTTTAGAAATTTAATTCTCCTGGCGGATTTTGTTCGAGAAACAGGCTGGAAAAGCTGCTGGAATACCCGAGGAGAGCTCACATCCCAGAATAACTCCCGGTGACATCGCGGCTCCCCCTCGAGCAGCCCCGAGGGCACAAGAAATCCCCGCGCTGCCGATTTTTTGGCTGGCGGGATTTTGGGAAGTGGAATAAAAACACCCGCAGGGCTCGGGGCTCGCTGCTTTTCTCGGAGAGAAAAATCCGGTTAAAAATAATTTTTAAAAAAGGTTTTTACTGGTGGGACACCGAGAGTCGCTGTCGCTGCAGCCAGGTTGTCCCCGTGGTGCTCGATCCCGGATTTTTGGGGCAAGGAAAGGGATTTTGGCAGAATTCCCGTCCCAGGGGGTTGAGCGCTGCTCCCAAGCCTCCTTCTGGGGCTTCAGTCCGGGATTTTGGAGTTTTGGGAACGGGAACAGCTCGGAGCCCAAAAATCCCCTGCGGGCGCTGGGCTCATCTGGAATTCCCTCTCCGGCTCCTCCCCGCGAGCTGCCGGGAATTCTGCGCCGGGAGGGACGGGGAGGGAAAGGCTCCGCTCCTCTGCCACCCCCCCGAGCGGATCGGGGACCCCACCGAGAACCAGGCGCTCTCCTGCTTTTCTCCACTCTTTATTCCAACCATCCGCTTTGGTTACAGGTCTGAAAGGGTTGGGGTTGGTTTTTTGGTAGCTGTTGTGGTTTTATTTTAAATTTTCCTCTCCCGTAATCCACCCCCGCCTGCTGTAATATTATAAAATCCTAAGAGACAGTAACGAGCAGTCGGTACAATAAATATCTGTTAGTCCACAAAGTTAAAGTGCTTTGAGAAGGGGTGTCAGAAGCTCAGTCCTCCACTGGGGATGGGGATGTAGTGCAGTAGGAAGCTCTGGCCCGCTGTCCCGGCGCTGGGGACGAGGCTTCTCGGGCTCTCCCGGGCGAGCAGGAGCATTGGAAGCACGGCCAGGATGTCCCTGGGTGTCCCTGGGTGTCCCCGCCCGAGGGGCTGGGCGAGGTTTGCACGAGGAGCGGGACCCCTCCCCTTTCTGCGGGGAGAAAATCCCGATTTTCACAGTTTAGTCTCGCTCCGAGAGCTCCGCGAACGGGAAGGAGGCGAAGCCCGGGGCTGGCTCGGGGGACAGGGACGGGGACAGGGACAGGGACAGGGACAGGGGATGGGGACAGGGACAGGGATGGGGACAGGGGATGGGGACAGGGACAGGGACAGGGGATGGGGACAGGGACAGGGGATGGGGACAAGGACGGGACAGGGACAGGGACAAGGACAGGGACAGGGACAGGGACAGGGACAGGGAAAGGACAGGGACAGGGACAGGACAGGGACAGGGACAGGGATCGGGATGGGGGACAGGGACAGGGACAGGGACAGGGACAGGGACAGGACAAGGACAGGGACAGGGAAAGGGACAGGGGATGGGGACAGGGACAGGGACAGGCGCAGCCCCCCGGTGCCCTGAGATCCGGCGGCCCCCGGCGGTGGCCCCGCTGCCCGGAGGGTTTGTGCGTCTCCAGCGTGTTCCCAGCGCCTCCCGGGCTCTGCTCCCACCTTCCCCTCCCGATCCCGCACCCCAAATCCAGTCAGCTGCCGAGGAGGCTTTTCCATGCAAATTCCCAACGCGGCGCCGATTCCCGACCTCCCTCCCACACCAAAACCGGCCGCAAATAAAAAACAGAAACGAGCCGAGCCCCCCGGAGGGGACGCGAGTGACGGCGCGGCCGAGCGCGGCACCACCCAAACCCAAAACTCCGGAGGGCACCGCGCAGCGCCGCGGCGGCTGCTGCCCCTCCCCACCCGCACGGCACGCGGGGAGCGGCCGCGCCCGCGGGGCAGGTCAGCGGCAGAGCGCGGCCAGCAGCAGCAGCGCGGCCAGCAGCAGCGGCCAGGGCCGAGCCGGCGCGGCCGGAGCGCCGCCGCGCTGCCCCGCCGGGCGCTGGCGGTCCAGCAGGCGCTCCTTGACCAGCTCCTGGCGGAAGCCGTCCTCCTCCGACACGCACACGTAGTGGCCGAAGTGCTCCCGCCGCACGCTGGGGATGAAGTGGAAGCAGTCGGGCTGCGGCCGCGACGAGTTGCAGCTCCGGACCAGCGCGTCCTCGTGGTACCAGCTGTAGGTGGCGTAGTGCGACTCGATGGAGCAGTTGAGGTAATAGCGCGACAGCGGCGTCACCGAGATGTTCCTGAAGTCGCCTGCGGGACACGGGCGGTCAGCGGGGACGGGCGGCGTTCGGAGCGGGGAGAGAAGCGCCCCGCGATTCCTGCTCGGCCGGCACAGCCCGTCCCTGCCGGCACCGCCGGCGCGAAGGTCAGCGACATAAATGACATAAATTACATTAAATCACACAAATTACACAAATTACACAAAATACACAAAATACAAAAATTACACAAAATACACAAATTACACAAAATACACAAATTACATTAATTACACTAATTACATTATTTACATAAATTACATTAATTAGATAGATAAATTAGAAAGGTTAAATAAGTTAGATAAACTAGGTAGATAAATAAATAAATTAGAAAAATCAGATAGATAAATTACATGAAATTACATAAAATTACGATAAGTTACATAAGTTAAATAAGTTTACATTAATTAGCTAGATAAATTAGATAGGTTAGATAAGTTAGATAAGTTAAATAAGTTAGGTAAACTAGATAGAAAAATAAATTAGACAAACTAGAAAAATTAGATAGATAAATTACATAAATTACATACATTAGATAAGTTAGATAAGTTAGATAAGTTAAATAAGTTAGGTAAACTAGATAGATAAATAAATTAGACAAACTAGAAAAATTAGATAGATAAATTACATAAATTACATTAATTAGATAAGTTAGATAAGTTAAATAAGTTAGATAAACTAGATAGTTAAATAAATTAGACAAACTAGAAAAATTAGAAAAATTAGATAAATTACATAAATTACACAAAATACACAAATTACATTATTTACATAAATTACATTAATTAGATAGATAAATTAGATAGGTTAGATAAGTTAGATAAACTAGATAAATTACATGAATTACATAAATTACACAAATCACATAAATTACACAAAATACACAAAATACATTAATTACACAAATTACATAAATTAGATAGATAAGTTAGATAAACTAGATAGATAAATTCGATAAATAAAATAGATAAATTAGATATGTTAGATAAATTAGACAGATAAATTACATAAATTAGATAAACTCGGTAAGTTAGGTAAGTTAGATAAGCTAGATAGATAAATTAGATAAGTTAGATAAATTAAAATAGGTAAACTAAATAAGTTAGATAAATTAGATTGATAAATTAGATAGATAAATTAGATAAATTAGATAAATTACATAAATTAGATAGATAAATTACATGAATTACATAAATTACACAAATTACATAAATTACACAAAGTACACAAATTACATTAATTACATAAATTGGATAGATAAATTAGATAAGTTAAATAAGTTAAGTTAAATAAGTTAGATAAACTAGATTGATAAATAAATTAGATAAACTAGAAAAATTAGATAGATAAATTACATAAATTGCATTAATTACGCTAATTACATAAATTACATTAATTAGATAGCTAAATTAGATAGGTTAGATAAGTTAAACTAGATAGATAAATAAATTAGATAAAGTAGAAAAATTAGAAAAATTAGATAGATAAATTACATAAATTACATGAATTACATGAATGACATAAATTAGATAGATAAGTTAGATAAACTAGATAGATAAATTCGATAAATAAAATAGATAAATTAGATAAATTAGATAGCTAAATTACATAAATTACATAAATTAGATAAACTAAAAAATTAGAAAAATTAGATAAATTACATAAATTACATAAATTCGGTAAGTTAGGTAAGTTAGGTAAATTTGATAAGCTAGATAGACAAATTAGATAAATTAGGTAAGTTAAATAAAATAGATAAGTTCGATAAGGTAAATCAAATAGATAAATTAGATAAGTTAGAAAAATTAGATAAATTAGATCAATTAGATAAATTAGATAAATTCAATAAGTTAGATAACTTAGATAAACTAGATAGATAAATAAAATAAAACAGATAAATTAGATAAGTTGGATAAATAAAATAAAATAGATAAATTAGATAGGTTAGATAAGTTAGATAAACTAGATAGATAAATGAGATAAATTACATGAATTACATTAATTACATGAATGACATAAATTACATAAATAAATTATAAAAATTAGATAGATAAATTAGATAAATTAGATCAATTAGATCAATTAGATAAATTAGAGAAGTTAGCAAGGCCTCTGTGATGGCACATTTAAGAAGGAAAAAATTCCTTTTTGTCCCTCTTTTTCAGCAGATGGGGTAGGGGCTGCAGGGCCCTTCCCAGCCCAGAGAGTGATTCCCTGGATGGGATCAGCCTTTCCAGCACTGCAGAAAACTATACAAACTCTATAAAAACTCTATTAAAACTCTATTAAAAAAAAGTTTTCAGTGGATAGAGCTTGAGGACAAACAAACCTACAGACACCAATTCTCTCCTAGCCAAAGAGAAGGAGATGGTGAAGGCACAAAATGCTCTTTAAATGAGAAGATGGGAACTCAAGCTACAGGACAGCAAAGCCAAAGATCTTGAAGCTACACCCAAACCAGAAATGCTTATAAAGCTTAGGGACAAAGAGCTGATTCTAAAAAAGTTTGGAGGCTGTTTTGCCCTTTGAGTGTTTTCTGCTGATCCTTATCTCACCCCATGAGGTCTTTAATCTCTTTTTCTTTCTCCCCCTCCTCTGCTTAGCTACAGCAGAAAATGAGTGAATGGGTTTTTGTGGGAATGGTGCTTTTGGTGGGATTGTGCCTGTGCCTGGAACTGGAGGATCTTCAAACCCATGACAGAAATCCAAGACTGATGGATTGGGCTGGTGGGATTGTGCCCATGCCTGGAAAGATGGAACTGGAGGATCCTCAAACCCATAACAGACATCCAGGAGTGATGGATTGGGCTGGTGGGATTTTGCCCATGCCTGGGTCTGGAGGATCCTCAAACCCACAAGAGACATCCAGGATCCACAGATTGGGGTGGTAGGATCATGCTCATGCCTGGAAAGATGGAACTGGAGGATCCTCAAACCCACAAGACACATCCAGGACCCACACTGGGCTGTGGGATCATGTCTGTGCCTGGAACTGGAGGATCCTCAAACCCACAACAGAAATCCAGGACCCACACTGGGCTGTGGGATCGTGCCTGTGCCTGGAACTGGGGGATCCTCAAACCCACAACAGAAATCCAGGACTGATGGATTGGGCTGCTGGGATTGCACCCATGCCTGGAACTGGGGGATCTTCAGGGTCCTTTCCAACCCCAACCCCGCCAGATCCACGTCTGGTGAAGCCCACAGGACTTTTCTCCCATTTCAATCCTTCCAAGCCAGCTGGGAAAAGTGATTCCCCCAAATTCCAGCCATCCTCCCACCCTCCAAACCCATCCAAAGGCTGGAGAACCCCACAATTCCTCCCCCAGCACCTCCACGTACCTGCCTTGACTTCACTCCTCTGGCAGTTTCCTCGCCACGAGCCCAGGCTCAGGTTCTGCAGCATCTCCCTGGGGGTGGGAATGGGGATAAGCACCAAGAGAACTTGGGGAAGTGGTGAGAACCCCAAAACCAGCAGGAAGAGCAGGAATCTTCTCTCCCCACCCCGATTTCAGAGGGTTGGAGATGACCAACGAGAGACCCAGCACGGAGAGAGATTGGGTGCCCTAAACCCTTCAAGGGAGGGATGGATCCACACAGAGCACCCCAAATTTTTGGGGAGAGGGGCTGGGTGCCCAAAATCCTTCAAGGGATCTGCACAGGGCACCCCAAACTTTCAGGGAGAGGATTTGGGTGCCCAAAACCCTTCAAGGGAGAGTTGGATCCATGCAGAGCACCCCAAACTTTTGGGAAGAGAGGTTAGGTGCCCAAAACCCTTTAAGGAAGGGATGGATCTGCACAGAACATCCCAAACTTTTGGGGAGCAGGGTTGGGTGCCCAAAACCTTTCAAGGGATGGATGAATCTATGCAGAGAACTCCAAACTTTTGGGGAGAGGCATTGGGTGCTCAAAACCCTTTAAGGGATGGATAATGTGCACAGTCCACCCCAAAAATTTGGGGAGAGGGGCTGGGTGTCCAAAACCCTTCAAGGGACGGATGGATCCACACAGAACACCCCAAATTTTTGAGGAGAAGGGTTGGGTGCCCAAAACTCTTCAAGGGAGGGTTTGATCCATGCAGAGCACACTGAATTTTCAGGAAGAGGGGTTGGGAGTCCAAAATCTTTTAAGGGAGGGATAGATCTGCCCAAATCCCTGTAAGGGAGGGATGGATCCATGCAGAGCACCCCAAACTTTTGGGGAGAGGAGCTGGGTGCCCAAAATCCTTTCAGGAAGGGATGGATCTGCACAGAGCACCTCAAACTTTTGGGGAGAAGGCTTGGGTGCCCAAAACCATTTAAGGAAGGGCTAGAACCATACAGAGCACCCCAAACTTTCGAGGAGAGGGACTTGGTTATCCAAAACCCTTCAAGGGAGGGATGGATGCACAGAGAGCACCCCAAAACCCTGTAAGGGAAGGACGGATCCACATAGAACGCCCCAAAACCCTGTAAGGAAGGGATGGACGCACATAGAGCACCCCAAAACCCTGTAAGGGAGGGACGGATGCACATAGAGCACCCCAAAACCCTTTAAGGAAGGGATGAATCCACATAGAGCACCCCAAAACCCTGTAAGGGAGGGACGGATGCACATAGAGCACCCCAAAACCCTGTAAGGGAGGGATGGATGCATAGAGCACCCCAAAACCCTTTAAGGAAGGGATGAATCCACATAGAGCACCCCAAAACCCTGTAAGGGAGGGACGGATGCACATAGAGCACCCCAAAACCCTTTAAGGAAGGGACGGATGCACACAGAGCACCCCAAAACCCCGTAAGGGAGGGACGGATGCACAGAGCACCCCAAAAACCCCTTAGGAAGGGAGAGGGACGGATGCACAGAGCACCCCAAAACCCTGTAAGGGAGGGACGGATGCACAGAGCACCCCAGCAAAACCCCTGTGGGAGGGAGGGACGGATGCACACAGAACACCCCAAAACCCCTTAAGGAAGGGACGGATGCACAGAGCACCCCAAAACCCCGTAAGGGAGGGACGGATGCACAGAGCCCCAGGCTCGGGCGGCGCTGCGGGCGCGGCTGCGTGCCCGGGGCGGGAGGGGCCGGCGGCAGCACTGACCGGCCGCGGGCGAGCGGGAGGCAGGAGCTGTTGGCCCAGCCGCAGTAGGGGTCCCTGGCCAGCACGCAGCTGTGGCAGTTGCTGCGGTAGGCGCCGCACATGGCCATGGGCAGCTCCAGGACGCGGCTGCCGGAGCCCACGTAGAGCACAGCCTGCGGGGAGAGGGGGGAGCGTCAGGGGATGCGCCCCGGCGGGCAGGAGGCAGCTGGAGCTGCGGCAGGGAGCCAAAGGAATGATGCGGGGGTGGAGAATGTTCGCCTGGGGAGGGGAAGGCTCCGGGAGAGCTCAGAGCCTCCTCCAGGGGCTCCAGGGAGATGGAGAAGGAATTTGGAGTGACAGGACACTGGGAATGGTTTCCCACTCCCAGAGGGCAGGGATGGATGGGATATTGGGGACAGGACACTGGGAATGGTTTCCCATTTTCAGAGGGCAGGGATGGATGGGATATTGGGAAGCAGACAGGACACAGGGAATGGTTTTCCACTCCCAGAGGGCAGGGATGGATGGGATATTGGGGACAAGGACACTGGGAATGGTTTCTCACTGCCAGAGGGCAGGGATGGGTGGGATACTGGGGACAAGGACACTGGGAATGGTTTCCAGTGCCACAGGGCAGGGATGGATGGGATACTGGGGACAAGGACACAGGGAATGGTTTCCCATTTTCAGAGGGCAGGGATGGGTGGGATATTGGGAACAGGACACTGGGAATGGTTTTCTACTGGAATAGGGCAGGGATGGATGGGATACTGGGGACAAGGACACTGGGAATGGTTTCTCACTGCCACAGGGCAGGGATGGGTGGGATACTGGGGACAGGACACAGGGAATGGTTCCCAGTGCCAGAGGGCAGGGATGGGTGGGATATTGGGAACAGGACACAGGGAATGGTTTCCCATTTTCAGAGGGCAGGCACGGATGGGATATTGGGAACAGGACACAGGGAATGGCTCCCAGTGCCACAGGGCAGGGATGGATGGGATATTGAAAGGAATTGTTCCCTGCGAGGGAGAGCAGTGACCAGGATGGAATTCCCAGAGCCCCTGTGGCTTCCCTAGAAGTGTCCAAGGCCAGGGTGGACGCTGGGATCTGGAGCACCCTGGCCAGTGGAAGGTGTCCCTGCCACAGGGTGGGGCTGGGTGATCATTAAAGGTCCCACCCAACCCAAATGATTTCCCCCCCAGCCCCCGGGGAGCTGCCTGAGCAGCCCTGTCCTCCCGGCCCCGAGCAGGGACCCACCCTGGCGTGGTCCAGGATCATGGCCTGGATGGGATCCTTGCTGGGGAACACCTGGATCTCCATGACGTTCTGCACCCCGTCCGGCAGCTCCACCACCTTGTGGATGGACCCCTTGTCTGGGGAGAGAGGGGACAGTGCCAGGGGATCTGCCACCCACAGAGGGGAAAATCCCTCCCTCAGCCCGGGGGAGGCAAGGCCCAGCTCCTGCAGGGATTTGGGACCCCCAGGTGACCCCTGTCCATCCCAGGGCCCTCCCCAGGGGACCCTGCAGGGCCTTGGTTCTGTTAGAACCCAGGATCCTGGAAAATCCCTATTGCTCTGTTCCTCAGTTTCTCAGTTTCTCTATTTCTCTCTAATTCTGTTGCTCTGTTTCTCTCTAACTATTGCTCTGTTTCTCTCTTTCTCTGTTTCTCTATTTCTGTTTTTCTCCATTTTTCTGTTCCTCTGTTTCCATCTCTCTTTTCTCTCCATTTCTGTTTCTCTCTAACTCTGTCTCTCTATTTAACTCTATTTCTCTCTCTCTAATTCTGTTTCTCTCTATTGCTCTGTTTCTCTGTTTTCCTCCTTTTTCTGTTCCTCTGTTTCCATCTCTCTTTTCTCTCCATTTCTCTGTTTCTCTCTGTCTGTTTAACTCAATTTCTCTGTCTCTCTATTTCTCTAATTCTGTTTCTCTCCATTGCTCTGTTTCTCTATTTCTCTGTTTTTATCTCTCTTTTCTCTCTATTTCTATTTCTCTCTAACTGTCTCTCTATTTATCTGTTTCTCTGTTCCTACCCCTCCTTTCTCTCTCTCTTGCCCTGTTTGTCTATATCTCTATTACTCTGTTTCTCTGTTTCTGTTTCTCTCTAGCTCTGTCTCTCTGTTTAACTGTCTCTCTATTTCTGTTCCTATTTCTGTTTAACTCTCTGGCCCTGTTTCTCTGTTTCTATTTCTCTGTTTCTCTCCAATTCTCTTTCTCTGTTTCTCTCTAACTGTATTGCTCTGTTTCTCAAATTCCCTGTTTCTCCCTATTGCTCTGTTTCCCTGTTCAACCCTCTTGCTCTAACTCTCTATCTCTGTTTCTCTCTATTTCTCTGTTTCTCTATTTCTATTGCTGTTTCTCTCTATCTCTATTGCTCTGTTTCTCTATTTCTCTATTTCTCTCTAACTCTCTATCTCTGTTTCTCTGTTTCTCTATTTCTCTTGCTCTGTTTCTCTCTATTTCTATTGCTCTGTTTCTCTATTTCTCTATTTCTCTATTTCTCTATTTCTCTCTAACTCTCTATCTCTGTTTCTCTATTTCTATTGATCTGTTTCTCTGCTTCTCTGCTTCTCTGTTTCTCTCTATCTCTATTTCTATTTCTCTGATTCCCTCTATCTCTATTGCCCCATTTCTCTATTCCTCCCTATTTCTCCAAAAAATCCACAATCCAGCACTCGATCCAGCCCCAGGCACCCACCGAGAGCGGGCTGCACTTTCCCAACCCCAGATCCGGGACTTCGGTCCCTCCCAGGGACGGGCGGGGTGAGGCCAGAGCCGCCCCTTTGGAGGGATTTGTCGCCTCTCCTGTCCCCGTACCTGTGGCCAGGTACAGGACGGTGTAGCGCTGCCCGCCGGCCGCCGCCACCTCGTGCACCCCGATTTTTTGGTAGCGGTGCTTGTTGTGGAACAGGGGGCTCCGCCCCAGCGGCTCCACCCGCTCCTCCACCTCGGGGTGGCTGTCGGCGATCTTGAAGGTCTCGCTGGGAGTGTGCTGCCCCGAGGGGACGCACTGCGGGGACAGCAGGGGACAGAGGGGGGTAAAAGGGGGACAGAAGGGGATAAAGGGGTAAAAAGGAGGGTAAAAGGGGATAAAAGGGAGGTAAAGGAGGGTAAAAGGGGAGGGTAAAAGGAGTAAAGAGTGAATAAGGGGAGAGTAAAAGGGGGATAAAAAGGGAGGATAAAAGGAGGATAAAGGGGCAGGGTAAAAAGGGGATAAAAGGGAGGTAAAGGAGGGTAAAAGGGGGATAAAGGGAGGTAAAGGAGGGTAAAAGGGGATAAAAGGGGGATAAGGGGGATGAGGGGTAAAAAGGGATAAAAAAGGAGGATAAAAGTAAAAGATAAAGCAGGAGCGACAAAGGGTTAAAGGGGGATGAAGGGAGACAAAAGGGGACAAAAGGCACTGTCAGACGGGGGGCTGGGCGCTGAGGGTGGTGTTCGAGCGCCACGGTGCCAGCGCTGCCCGGGGTGCTGTCCCACTGTCCCTCTGTCCTCTGTCCCGCTTGTCCCGCTTTGTCCCTTCTGTCCCTGCTATCCCCCGCTGTCCCTCTGTCCCTCGCTGTTTCGCTTATCCTCTCTATCCCTCGCTGATCCTCATGTAAACCCCCTGTCCTTTTCTGTCCCCTGCTGTCTATCCCTCGCTGTCCCTTCTGTCCCATGCTGTCCTGCTATCCCTGCTATCCCCGCTGTCCCTCTGTCCCGCTTGTCCCGCTTATCCCGCTGTCCCCTATCCCCGCTATCTCCTCAAGCTTCATGATCCCTCGCATGTCCCTCGCTGATCCCCGCTGAGTCCCTCTGTCCCCACTGTCCCGCTGTCCTCTGTCCCTGCTATCCCTGTGATCTCCTGCTATCCCCCTTATCCCCGCTTGTCCCTCTGTCCCTCTGTCCCCTGCTGTCCCTATTGTCCCTCTGATCCCGCTTATCCCTCGGGCTGTCCTCTGTCCCCTCTGTCCCTGCTGTCCCCTGCTGTCCCTGCTATCCCTCGCTGTCCCTCTTTCCCTCGCTATTCCCGCTTATCCCCGCTGTCCTCTGTCCCTGCTATCCCCGCTTATCCCTCTTGTCCCTCTGTCCCGCTGTCCCGCTGTCCCTCGCGGCCGCTGCCAGCCGCACTTGTCCTGCTCGCGAGCCTGCCCGGGCGCTCGCTACCTGGCTGCCTGACTCGCTTGGCCGTTGTAGCCCTTGAGGCGCTGATGTCCTGAACACGCTGTCGATGTCCCCGAAGGAGTACACGCAGACGGCGGAGCTGCCCCTGCGGGGGGACAGGGCACGGTCAGGGACAGCGGCGCTCCCCGCAGCGGCAGCGGGGCCGGGAGGCAGGGCTGCAGCCCCGAGCCCTCACCAGGTGTTGGTGAAGAGCCCGTAGACCTTGGAGCGGCGCCAGTCGCCCGCGGGGACGATGAAGACATCCTGCAGCCAGTTGAAGTTGCCCTTGGTGACGGGATCCACGCAGATGAGCGTGGCCTTGAGGAACGTGGTCCACTTGGAGGCCGAGAGCGAGCTGGTTCCTCCCTTGTCCTCCTGGGGACAGGGACAGAGGATCCCATAAACATGGCTTTTCACTGCTTTGGACCCGAAGGCTTCCAAATTTAAATGATAAAGGTAAAATCACCGGTGTGTAATTAAATAAAAGTGTGTGAAGGGTTTTTTAATTGTGGGTTTTATAATATAGTATGGGACAAAATAGAAGGCAGTAGTTTCTGGTTGGACAGTCAGTGCTGCACTGAGGGTCATGGGAATTTGGTTATTGGGTTAAAAATATAAATAATATAAATGTTAATTCTCCATTGGACTGCTTAGGTTTAAGAGACCTTGCAGCAGCTGGATCTCTCTCCATTTGTGCTCACTTCTAGCTGGAAGTGTTACTGAACTTTCTGTGCTTTAGATAAGATTTAATCTTATCAAAAATTTAATCTCTCTCAGATTCACTGCTCCAGGAGGCTGCACAAGCTGACACTGTGGACAAACACTTCTGATCACTCCTGCTTGATTTTTGGAGTCAGGGTTTGGGGGGGAACACCCAAAATCCCGATGGGGAACTGCAACAATCCCAGTGCTATAAGCACATGTTATATTATTGGTTTTCACAAATATTAAAATGGATGCTGCACGTATAATGTTGGAAAACTTTGCTGTATTAATATAATTTCTTTTAGCTCTGCTATTAACAAAACTTAGAAATAGCAGGGTGATCAATCTATGTTTTTCTTGGGTGATGTAAAAAGCTTTTTGTTCATGCAAATAATTCAGAGAATGGTAAAAAAGATAATCAGGAAATTCTTCACATGCTTGGATTATTGGACACCAGAACCCCATGAAAGGAATATATTGATCCTCCATTATCAGGGAATACCGACAGCAGGGAGCCACAAGGAGAAATTCTAAAAAAGTCGATTTACATGTTGGGAGGGGATGGTTTTGAATAATGCATGAAAATGTATGAATATGCAAAATGCTGCTGCGTTTGAGGAAGTGTGTTCTGAGCCGATGTGAGCTCCAGGTACCTTACACAGCTGGGCCACCCTGGAGATGTTCCGGGGAGCCTCGGGGCTCTTGTCGGGGTTGTCCTCACGGAAGAAATAATAAATCTTGTCCTGGTGAGGTTCCTCGTGCCTCAGCGTGGTGGCCTTGACAAACTGAGGGTCTGGGGAGGGAAGGGACAGAGTCAGGAGCTGATTTCATCCGGGAAGCCACCGGGGGGTGGGACAGGGAGTGGGACGCGGGTGCGCCCCAGGGAAAGGAGAGGAGTGGCGGATTTGTCTTTACAAACGAGCTGGTAGATAAAATCAGCACCGAGAGAGAAAAGAAACAATGGGATGGATTCTACTGACTGGTGAATGGAGAAAAGATATTTGTCTTCACAAAACAAACTGTAGGTTTGCTGATAAATTGAAAGATAAAACACGTAACGGGGAAAACCATGAATTCTTTAAGAATTAAAAATTAAAAGGGAGGGTTGTACATCAGGAGGGAATCTCAGGTGTCAGGTGTTCTGGGCAGTCTGTGCCTCTCAAGTACCTCAGCCCATGGGGGAAAAGAGAGAGAGGAAAAGCAGCCGAAATTGGGATAAAAGGAGGTTGTGTCCTCCAAAAAATTTGAGACCCCCATGGCCTGTTTTTGAATAAAACCCTTCATTTGAATAAAACAAAAAGGACTCCTCTGTCCCTTTTTGGACATAAACCTCTGGTGTTTATGGATTAATTCTTTCCTGACATGGGGAAGTCTTGGCAGCCATGGAAAGCCAAATCCCTCCCAGCTCTGGGAGCTGCTGGGAAGGCAGGATCCCTAAGAGGAGAAAACCGAGTTGTTTGTTGGAAAAATCCCATGGCACCGTTCCTATTAATGCCATGATGGGCATCCCCTGGTCCCTCAGAGCCTCCTTAGCTGCTGTTCCCATGGCAGGAATGTCCTGGGATCAGAGATCTGCTGTTCCCATGGCAGGGAATATCTGGGGATCAGAGCTGTTGTGTTCCTATGGCAGGAATGCCCCCGATCAGAGCTCTGGGAATGTCCTGGGATCAGAGATCTGGGAATGCCCTGGGATCAGAGATCTGGGAATGCCCTGGGATCAGAGCTCTGGGGAATGACTGGGATCAGAGATCTGGGAATGCCCTGGGATCAGAGATCTGGGAATGCCCTGGGATCAGAGCTCTGGGAATGTCCTGGGATCAGAGCTCTGGGAATGCCCTGGCATCAGAGATCTGGGAATGCCCTGGGATCAGAGCTCTGGGAATGTCCTGGGATCAGAGCTCTGGGAATGCCCTGGGCATCAGAGATCTGGGAATGCCCTGGGATCAGAGCTCTTGGGAATGTCCTGGGATCAGAGATCTGGGAATGCCCTGGGATCAGAGATCTGGGAATGCCCTGGGATCAGAGCTCTGGGAATGCCCTGGGATCAGAGCTCTGGGAATGTCCTGGGATCAGAGATCTGCTGTTCCCATGGCAGGGAATGTCCTGGGATCAGAGCTCTGGGAATGCCCTGGGATCAGAGATCTAGTGTTCCATGGCAGGGAATGTCCTGGGATCAGATCTCTGGGAATGCCCTGGGATCAGAGCTCTGGGAATATCCTGGGATCAGATCTCTGGGAATGCCCTGGGATCAGAGCTCTGGGAATGTCCTGGGATCAGAGATCTGGGAATATCCTGGGATCAGAGATCTGAATGTTCTGGGATCAGAGCCTGGGAATGACCTGGGATCAGAGCTCTGGGAATGACTGGGATCAGAGCTCTGGGAATATCCCCAGGATCAGCCCTGGGGCTCTCAGCTCCTGCTTGCTTTCCCCTCCCTGTTTTATCCTAATCATTTTAATTCCATTTTTATCCCCACAATCCCCCCATTTCCCCTGGGGAAGCCAGCAGAGGCCCAGGGCAGTGGAGCAGGGTCTTTTCCCCTGTTCCTGCCCAGCCCAGCCCCCAGTTTCACCCCCTGGTTGGGCTTGGCCAGCACTGGAAGCTGCCCAATGCTGCATTTTGCACAACCCAGTTTCCTTCCCCCTGCAGGGCCAGCTGCATTCCCCATGCCCTGAGGGGAAATCACTCTTGTGCCGATTGGGGCAGAAGCAGAGCAGTGAGAGGGGGTGAGGGGTGGCAGGGCCCAGCAGGGGAATGTCCCTCCCTCGGGAATGTCCCCCACTCACTCTGCATCACCGTGTCGCTGGTGTAGAGCTCTCCCCTCACACTCACATGGAATCGAGGGATCTTCCCTGCTCTGCTGGCTCTTCTTGATGGTGGAGTAGATGTCCTGGGCCTGGGGGGCAGGGGTTGGGGACAGGAGCAGGAGGAGTTAGAGCAGCCAGGATTTCCTGGGCATCACAGGGATGCTGGGTGTGGAGCAGGAACCTGGCACCCCATCCTTGGAGGGCTGGGACAGATCCCAGATCCTCACAGGCCTGGAGCAGTGGGGTCACTGCAGGCCCCCTCCTGACCCAGAGCAATCCCTGATTCCCAGCACAGAGCCCCTCTGGCCCAAGGGATGAGCATTTCCATGGGGACAAAAATGGGGAGAGCCAAGGCCAGCCAGAGCAGGGTTGGAGCAGCCTCAGGGGGCTCCTGTTTGTCCCAGGGAGGCTTTGAGCACAACAAAAGCACTGCAGAGCAGGAAAACAGAAAAAATATCCATTTTCTTACCATCAACAACGACGAGGGTGTTGAGTCGGGGTGAAGGGAGTAATCCTCTCCCATCCTTAGGGGGGGCTCTCCTTCCTCTGGGTCTGGGAAGGACAGAAGGGTGGGATCAGGTTGGCTCGCTCCCAGCTGGGTGGGGGAAGGATAGGGGATCCTGAGGGATCAGGAGTGGGGAAGGACAGAGGGGATCCTGAGGACTCAGGAGGGGAAGGACAGGGGGATCCTGATGGATCAGGGGTGGGGAAGGACAGAGGGATCCTGATGGGATCTTGGGGTGGGGAAGGATGAAGGGATCCTGATGGGATCAGGGGTGGGGGAAGGACAGAGGGATCCTGATGGGATCTGGGGTGGGGGAAGGACAGAAGGATCCTGATGGGATCTGGGGTGGGGGAAGGACAGGGGATCCTGATGGGATCTGGGGTGGGGACAGAGGATCCTGAGGGACCAGGGTGGGGAAGGACAGGGGATCCTGAGGGACTAGGTTTGGGGAAGGACAGAGGATCCTGAGGGATCAGGAGGGGGAAGGACAGGGGATCCTGAGTGGGATCAGGGGTAGGGGAAGGACAGGGGGATCCTGAGTGGGATCAGGGCTGGGGAAGGACGGGGGATCCTGAGTGGGATCAGGGTGGGGGACAGAGGATCCTGAGTGGGATCAGGGGTGGGGGAAGGACAGGGGGATCCTGGAGTGGGATCAGGGCTGGGGAAGGACGGGGGATCCTGAGGGATCAGGTGGGGGAAGGACAGAGGGATCCTGAGGGATCAGGGGTGGGGAAGGACAGGGGGATCCTGAGTGGGATCAGGAGGATGAAGGACAGGGGGATCCTGAGTGGGATCAGGGGTGGGGGAAGGACAGAGGGGGATCCTGATGGGATCTGGGGGTGGGAAGGACAGAGGGGATCCTGAGTGGACTCAGGGTGGGGGAAGGACAGGGGATCCTGAGGGATCAGGAGGGGGAAGGGACAGAAGGAGATCCTGACGGGATCAGGCTGTTTCTCCAAGGGTGGGGCAGGACAGGGGATCCTGAGGGGATCTGGGGTGGGGGAAGGACAGAAGGAGATCCTGACGGGATCAGGCTGTTTCTCCCAAGAGGGTGGGGGCAGGACAGGGGATCCTGAGTGGGATCTGGGGTGGGGAAGGACAGAGGGATCCTGAGTGGATCTGGGGGTGGGAGAAGGACAGGGGGATCCTAGAGGGATCTGGGGTGGGGAAGACAGGGGGTTCCTGAGTGGGATCTGGGTGGGGGAAGGACAGAAGGAGATCCTGGTGGCATCAGGCTGTTTCCCCCAGCCGGGTGGGGGCAGGACAGTATCCTGAGTGGGATCAGGGTGGGGGCAGGACAGGGGATCCTGGAGTGGGATCTGGGAGGGGGAAGGACAGGGGATCCTGAGGGGATCAGGGTGTAGCGACAGGGGGATCCTGAGTGGGATCTGGGAGGGGAAGGACAGGGGATCCTGACGGATCAGGCTGTTTCACGTGTGGGCAGGACAGGGGGATCCTGATCGCTGTCAGCCCCGGGGGGCAGGGTCTGCACCACGTTCCAGCAGGTGGGGCGAGGCGCTGGTGCCGCGACACCAGCAGCCTCGGCCGCTACCTCGCCCACCAGTCGTCAGGTAGTTCCTGCTGTCCTCCCCAGCGGGGAGAGCAGCCTGCATGGCACCGAGCCCCGCGCACCGCACGACGGCCCAGACCCCCTCCTGGGTGTGCTCTGGATCTGCTCTCATCCGCAGGGAGCTCATGGGGAGCACGGGTGCTCCTTCACCCCAGATCCTGCCCCCTCCCACTGATCCCTCCTTCACCCCAAATCCCAAATCCTCCCCATCCCACTGATCCTCCTCATCCTAAATCCTCCCATCCCACTGTTCCCTCCTTCATCCCAAATCCTCCCTATCCTGCCTTCCTCCTTCATCCCAAATCCCCAAATCCTCCCACCCCACTATTCCTCCTTCATCCCAAATCCTCCCCATCCCACTATTACTCCCTCCTTCATCCCGCAACTCTCTCTCCACCCCACTCATTCCCTCCTCCCTTCTCACCCCAAATCTCTCCCCATCCCACTGTTCCCTCCTTCACCCCAAATCCTCCCCATCCCACTGTTCCCTCCTTCATCCCAAATCCCAAATCCTCTTGCACCCCACTATTCCCTCCCTTTCCACCCCCAAATCCTCCCCCATCCCGGCTGATCCCTCCTTCATCCCAAATCCCAAATCCCTCCCCATCCCACTATTCCCTCCTTCTCATCCCAAATCCTCCCCCCACCCCCACTGTTCCCTCCTTTCCATCCCAAATCCCAAATCCTCCCCATCCCACTGTTCCCTCCTTCATCCCAAATCCCAAATCCTCCCCACACACCACTGTTCCCTCCCTTCATCCCAAATCCCGAAATCCTCCCCCACCCCACTGTTCCCCAGGGTGGCACCCACCAAATTCCCAGACGTCACACACCGCCCTTTCATTTTTCACCGGGAACTCTTCCTGGGGTAAAAGAGAAGGAACGCTTCCCATTCGTGCTCTCAGCACTACGAGGTCACCGAACAGCACGAGGTGTCCTTGTCCCCCGCCCCTGGCGCCTGCAGTCCCTCGAAGGCGGGGGAGCCCAGCGATGGAATCTGAGCATCCCTGGCTGGAATCACTCCCTGGGGCATCACAGGGACCCCCAGCTAGGAACTCCCCGCGGCCAGCCCGGGAGCTTCTCTCCCTGCTGCTGGGATTTTGCTTCCATGCCCGAATGGGGGCTGGGGCATGGACCCCGCACACTTTTCTCCGGGTTTTACGATGCCGAACCCGCTGGCAGAGCCCCCTCACCGTGTAGTTCTCGTGGGTTGCAAAGTCGTAGTAGTAGAGCCTCCCTCGCCCCCCGACGTGGATGGAGGAGGTGTTTTCCTGGTGGAAGAACACCGGGAACCTCTCCCACCGCAGTGGAACACACATATTCCTTGGCACCTGGGAGGGCACAGGCCTCAGGGAGGTGTTGGGGGCACCCTGCCGGTCCCCTCTCGTGCCCTTGGAGCCGGGGAAAAGCGGGACGTGGGGCTGGGAAAGGGGACAGGCGGCTACGGGCTCCGGCCATTGTCCCCTGGGCCCCGGGGCGGGACAGCGACACAATGCCGAGGGGGAACTGTTGGAACTGCAGGAGGGGCAGCTGGGAGCGCCTCAGTCCTGGCTCTGAGTGCTGCAGCATCCCAAATCTGCATCCCAGAGGGAGGAGGGAGGATCCTCTCCCACCCCGCAACCGGATCCGGGCAGTGCCAGAGAGATTTGGATCCTGCCCAGGGCCAGGAGGACTGACAGGGTTGGGATCCCAGGCAGGGTTTGGGATCCCAGGAGAATGAACAGGGTTTGGATCCCAGAGAATTAACAGGGCTTTGGATCCCAGGAGCACGAGACAGAGTTTGGATCCCAGACAGGGTTTGGATCCCAGGTACACAGACAAGATTTTGAATCCCAGACAGGGTTTGATCCCAGAGAATGAGACAGGATTTGGATCCCAGGCAGGGTTTGGATCCCAGGAGCACAGACAGGATTTGGATCCCAGGAGAATGGAACAGGGCTTGGATCCCAGGAGCACAGGCAGGGCTTGATCCCAGACAGGGCTTGGATCCCAGGCAGGGTTTGGATCCCAGGAGAATGAACAGGGTTTGGATCCCAGGAGAATGAACAGGGTTTGGATCCCAGGAGCACAGGCAGGGCTTGGATCTCAGGAGCACATGACAGGGTTTGATCCCAGACACGGGTTGGGATCCCAGACAGGGCTTGGATCCCAGGAGCACAGACAGGATTTGGATCCCAGACAGGGTTTGATCCCGTAGCACTGACAGGGTTTGGATCCCAGACAGGGTTTGGATCCCAGGAGAATGAACAGGGTCTGGATCCCTCAGGAGCACAGACAGGGTTTGGATCCCAGGGGCACAGACAGGGTTTGATCCCAGGCAGGGCTTGGATCCCTTGTAGCACATGGCACAGGGTTTGATCCCTGAAGCACAGACAGGGTTTGGATCCCAGACAGGGTTTGGATCCCAGGCCAGACCTCCCAGTCTGGCTGGGTGGCAGGCTCACCCAAAGGCACACCCCTCACTGCCTGTCCCAGACAGGAACAGAAGCAGCACTGTGCCTCAGACGTGAGCTGGCAGCAGAGCCGCCCGTGTGCCCCCTCTGCCCCTTCCTCTTCCCCACCCCGGCTTTTCCAGCCGCCCTGCCCTAAAACCCCTTCCTTCCTCCCTTGCGGCCAGCTGGGCTGGGGGCGCCGGCGCCGGAGCTCCCAGCCATCCCAAAATGTGCGGGAGGGGCAGCACAGGGATGGCTGCAGGGGTCAGGCACTCCTGACATTCCCCGCCCTCCCTTTCTCCCAGGAAAGGAACTCCCCACGCCCGCGGTGTCTCGCCCCGGGCAGCGCCTCCCAGCGCCCCTGATGCTGGCAGCCGGCACCGCGGGGTAATTAATTCGCCCATTAATTCATCAGCGGGCACGCGGCTCTGTGTTTGTAGGGTCTGGCACTCGGCGCCGCCCAGCCCCGCTCTGACCGAGCTGCCTCAGAGGTCACTCAGCCGGGATGCTTGTGCGGGGTTATTCCCACCTCCTCGGGCTCCCCACACCCCTACAACCACAGCAGAGGCTTCCTGCAGCAGGGCTCGGGGAAGCCGCTGCCAGGACCTCCTGCTGGGAAGGGCGGTGGGACACTGAGGGGACAGCCTCCCTGTGCCCTTCCCTCGGGACCCCAGCCCTGAAACCCTCCGGGAGCCCGAGCTGGAGAGGAGCCGGGCACAGCCTCTGCCAGGCCGGATCCTGCAGCCAGGCCTCGGTCTCAGTTCCTGCCCAGGGAGGAAGAATCCCTTCCCCACAAGCCCCACTCCTGGGGAGCCCCCAAATGCCCGGACCCCACCACTTCAGCGCCACCCAGCCTGCTCACACCTCACCGAACTCTATCCCTGCTGGAAACCTAAACTGCTGCCGATCCCGGCAAGTCTCCAAACTCAGCTCCTCACACATTTATCTCCTGCTGCCCGGGGCTCCTCTGGGGCTCTTCCTGAGCCGCGTGAGCCAGAAACAAGCCAGCCCTAAACAATCATTTGGCCGGCGCCGCGGTTGTTGTTTATCCTGCAGCTCCCCAGGGACGCCGTGAATCACTGCGGGAGCCCAGGGAGGGAGCAGCTCTGCCAGCAGAGCCCTCGAGCCCGGGTTGGCCTCCCCTGCCTGCCAGCGGGGCTCCGAGCGCTGCCAGAGCGGTTGCTGCTCTCCCTCTGCCGCTGCAGAGCCGCTCCTGAGCTGCACGGCTGCTCCTGAGTGCAAAGCTGCTCCTGAGCTGCATCGGTTGCTCCTGAGCTGCACAGCTGGTCCTGAGCTGCAAAGCTGGTCCTGAGTGTGCAAGCTGCTCCTGAGCTGCAACTTGGTCTTGAACCTGCAAATCTGGTTCTGAGTCCTGTAAAGCTGGTCCTAAGCTGCAAAGCTGGTGCCAAGATGCAAAGCTGGTCCTGAACCTGCACAGCTGGTCCTGAGCAGCAAAGCTGGTCCTGAGTCCTGCAAATCTGGTTCTGAGTGTGCAAAGCTGGTCCCAAGTTGCAAAGCTGGTCCTAAGCTGCAAAGCTGGTGCTAAGCTGCAAAGCTGGTCCTGAACCTGCACACAGTTGGTCCTGAGTAAGCAAAGCTGGTTCTGAGTCTGCAAATCTGGTCCAAGCTGCAAATCGGGTCCAAGCTGCAAAGCTGGTCCCAAGTCCTGCAAAGCTGGTCCCAAGTCCTCGCTGGGGCAAAGCTGCAAGCGGGTCCTAAGCTGCAAAGCTGGTGCTAAGCTGCAAAGCTGCTTCTGAGTCCCGCAAATCTGGTTCTAAGTCATGCAAAGCTGGTTCTGAGTCATGCAAAGCTGGTTCTGAGTCCTCCAAAGCCAGTCCCAAGTCCCTCCAAAGCTGGTGCAAAGCTGCAGAGCTGGTTCTGAGCCTGCAAAGCTGGTCCTGAGCCTGCAAAGCTGGTCCTGAGTCCTACAAAGCTGGTCCTGAGCCTGCAAAGCTGTTTCTGAGCCTCCCGCAAAAGCTGCTCCTGAGCTGCAAAGCTGGTCCTGAGTCCTGCAAAGCTGGTCCTGATTCCTGCAAAGCTGCTCCTGAGCTGCAAAGCTGCTTCTGAGTCCTGCAAAGCTGCTTCTGAGTCCTGCAAACTGGTTCTGAGTCCTGCAAAGCTGGCCCTAAGCTGCAAAGCTAGTTTCTGAGCCTGCAGACTGGTTCTGAGCCCCTGCAAAGCTGCTCCTGAGTCCTGCTCTGCCTGCAGCAGCTTGGATTAGGGAAGGGGTTTGATCCCCTTCTCCCCCTTGGCAGGGTGGGGGAGCAGCCCTGCACCCCAACCTGGGCTTTGAAGTGAGGATGAGGAGCACAGCACCACCTAACTCATGGAATGGTTGGGACTGAAGAGACCCTGAAGCTCGGGCCCCCGCTGCACCCCTGTGCCAAGAGCAGGGACCCTTCCACTGCCCCCGGGTGCTCCAAGCCCTCCAGCCTGGCCTGAGCACTGCCAGGCACGGGCCACGTCCCAACGCTGGCCCCCAAAGAACGGGACATCTCTGCTGGCGTAACCCAAAGCTAGCTTTTGACGCTGGAAAGAAAGGCCGCGTTCTTTGAAGGCTCGGCCCTGCTGTCACCCCTGCTCCCAAATCCAGCCCTCGGAGCTGTAGGGGGACACAGGGCTCGCTCCAGAGCCGGGCTGACCCCGGCCGAAAGCCCTCTCTGCCCCGCTGGCGCATCAATGGCACCACTGTCCCTGCAAATGTCCCTGCAAATGTCCCTCAGCCCGCAGCCTGAGTGAGAGAAAGGGCGTGCTTTGTGCTCGGGCGCCAGAGGGAGGGAGGGGAGCAGCAACATAATCAGGAGAGATGCCTGAGGGGTGAGGGAAGGATGCGATGGAGAGCAGGGAGCAATCCTGCTTGCCATAGATAGAGCGGGCGTGATCCCTGTGGAGCACTTTGGGAAGCACCGAGCATCCCGGAGCATCCTGGAGCATCCTGGAGCATCTGGGAGCATCTGGGAGCATCCCTGTAGCCGAGTTGATGTGCCCAGAAATGTGAATTCTGTCCCCATCCATGGGTGGGGCAGTGACCCTTATCTCCTGGGCACATATTAGCAAGCACGGGCCAGCTTTAAACCAGCTGGGACAATCATCTTTATCTTTCCACAGCCCATCCTCCTCCAGGAAGATCTCATCTGCTGTTGGCTCCATTCAGTCCCACTGTGGGACTGATAAAATTCCATCATCCACTGGGAGATGCTTCCAGCCAGGGCAGGAGCCAAGCCTTCCCTGCCCAGAGAAAAACTGGACATTTTGGACACACCAAGGCACCTTCTTCCACTGGATTCCAGAGGAAAACCAGACCTTTCCACATCATCCCTGCACCTTCAGAGGAAAAACTGCACCTTCTCCAGGGAGCACTGCTCCAGCTGGAACCACATCTGCCACTTGCAGGAGGATGCAGCCACCATTGAATGGCACTGCTGCCAACACCCTGACTGACTGATGGGTGTCAGCTTGACTCTGACTCTGGCAGTGCTTTGGGATTGTTCTTGTAAATTTTCCTAGTAAAGAATTGTTACCCTAATTCCGCTATCTTTGCCTGAGAGCCCCTGTAATTTCAAAAATTATAATAATAATTTGGAGGGAGGGGGTTTACATTCTCCATTCCAAAGAGAAGCTCCAGCCTTTATTGGCAGACACCTGTCCCAACCAGGACAATCCCGAGATATCCCGGAGCCGGGCTGTTCCTCAATTCCTCCGAGCACAGCGTGGGCTGCAGCCTCTCCCCGAACTGCACTCACTCAGGCCCGGCTGGGGCTGAGTCAGCCCCGCCTTGCTCTCCCTCGCCCAGCATCTCCCGGCTGGCAGCAGCTCCCAGCCCAGACGCTCCTGAGTCACTGGCTCGCACGCTCCCGGCGGCTCAGCGAGGAGGGAATTCTGGGAATTCTGGGCGGGAATGCTGCTGCTGGGGCGTGCTCAGGGAGGGAGGGAGCTGATGGGTCCGACGGGTTAGGAATCGGGAACCGAAATAAAGCTCGGCATAAACGAAAGTGGAAGGGCGTGGGGGCAGAACCTGATGGGTTTCGGCAGACTGGGGGCATGAGGGAAACTCTTCATTTTCCACCCATAAATTCCTTCCAAGTGGGAATCACCTGGGAATATGAGGTGGAGAGCAGGGTAGGGAGTCTGCCTGCTCCCTGGAACGGCCCTCTCCCTGGAATTGTCCTCTCCTAGAATTTCCCACTCCTGGAATTGTCCCTCCTGAATCTGCTTCTTCCCTGAGTTGCCCAATCCTGAGTTGCCCACTCCTGGAATTGCATTCCTCTGAACTGCCCCTCCTAGAATTGCCCTCCCCAGAATTGCCCACTCCTGGAGTTGCCCACTCCTGAATTGCACCCTCCCCTGAGTTGCCCACTCCTGAATTGCATTCCCATGGAATTGCCCCTCTCCTAGAATTGCCCTCCCCCTAGAATCGTCTCCCACTCCTGGAGTTGCCCACTCCTGGAATTGTCCCCTTCCTGAGATTGCCTCTCCCTGGAATTGCCTTTGGCTGGAATCACGCTGCCCCCACTCCAGCCCCCTGCTGAGCGGGTGCCATCCCGGGCTCTGCTGTCGCTGTCGCAGGCCGGGACACGTGCACATGGAAAGCGGGATTGCGGGCCAGGCGCCGGCGTCCCTGGAGCTCAGAGCCCTAGGCAGCCGAGCAGGCCCAGGCGATCCCCCTGGAATTGTCGCTGTGACGCGTGTCACTCACTGCGGGCGGGCCCCGATGGCATTGCCACCTGCCCACGCCCAAGCAGCTCCGAACACTGGCGGCTCGGATTCCTTTCCCCATCCTCACCGATTCCACCCCGGCGGACGGGCAGGAAGGGGGAAAAGCTGACTCGAGGCTGGGAATGTGGGAGTGTCCCTGTGTCACCTGCGCCTCATCCCGGCTCTGAGTCACTGAGCCTCCACATCTGCTGGGATGCGGTGATATCGGTGACACGATCTCGTCCCGCCCCGCAGGATGCGACCAGCAGCCCAGCTCCGGTATTCCTGAATGTGATTCAGTCCCGACTCCCGTGAGTCCCCACCCCAGCTCCCTCTCAAACTCCTCAAGCAGTGCAGCTGGAGTTTCATCATTCCCCTTGCCGGCTAGCAGGGACAAGCCCTGATGCCCCCTCCTCCTCCTTCCCAGCATCGGGAGGTCCCAGAGCCACCCCAGGGGACAGGGGACACCCCCACAGCGCGGCCAGGGTCCCTCCATCCCGCAGCAGGGCTGGATCCACCCCATCGCTCCCACCCCTCTCCACCACGGATGCCAGCAAGAAGCCAAAGCTGGCTTTTCTTTCTTCCCTTTTCCTTTTTTTAGACGATCTATAAATTCCCAAAATGAGGCATTTCAGGAAGAGGAAATATGTCTCCAAGGAGCTGCTGTGCTAAGCTTTCTTGTTGCGCGACTTTGCTCCAAGGGAACAAAGTGGCACGAGGGAGCAGGTGACACCGGGAGGCACAGGGGGGACAGGAGTCCCCGTTCCCATGGGATGGATGCCTCAGCAGCCTGGCAGGCTCATGGGACAGAGCCCTGCAGCAAGGGGGGTTTTTTTATAGGAACAGCCTGACTGTAAATGAGGCGTTTCGAACAATTTGGGGGCATTGGGCAGGCTTGCTCTGACCTGGCACGGAATAGCTCGAAAGTTGTGGCTGCTCGGTCCCAGCCGCTGCCACCACCGCCACCACACCTCGTGAAAAGTGACACATTTCGGGGTTGAAACTGAAAGGATTTTCGAGAAGGAGGTGGAAACAAGAAAAGCAAGAGCAAGAAAATGCGTGGGAGGCCACCTCCCTCGCTGTTCCCTCCTCCGTCCCCAGCGCCTCCTCTGCCCGGGCTGCACGGCAGGAGCGGGTCTGTGCCCCCGAGGGTCCCTGGACACCGCCCGAGGGAGAAGCAGAGCCTGGAAGGGCTCAGATCACCCCCAGGGCAGCTCTGCCGCTGCCCTCGGGTGGTCCTGTGCTCCCAACCTGAGTCATTTCTGCAGGGAAAGCAGAAGGAGCAGAGCAGAAGTGACACCCCCAGGTTTCAGTCCCATCCCCCTGAGAGCCTTCTGTGTCCGAATGTCCTGGTCCCGCTTTCACTCCCTCCACGTGCCCCTCCTTGCTCAGCTCTGGCGCTGCCTTCGGCTCCTCTGTCCCCCCAGAGGGAGCAGGGACAAATCTCCTTCCCGAAACCAGGCTGGAAACCCTTCTGGCTGGAAGCGAGCCATTCAGCTTCGGTGCCATCCCATCCCGGGAGGCTGGAACGTGGATCGGCGAGTCCCGGGCTGGAATTCCCGGTGTCTCCAAAGGCAGCTCCAGCCTCTCCCGCTCGAGGGCAGGGCAGGGCACGGGCGCGGTACCACCGCCTTGCCTGGGCCTAGGGACATCTCCTGCATCCCAACCATTTAATGGTTTTCCAAAGTGCTTCCCATCAGCCCCGAGATGGGTAAAAGCCCTGACCGAATTTTGCGGTTCCAAAGCAGCTGTGGGCTGCTTTCCTTCCCGCTTCCAGCTTGGGAAAGCTCCACCTGCTCGCCCAGAACCAGCACAGGCGGGGCAGAGGGACTGGGGACACACAGCCTAAACCCCGCCAGGCCCAGGAGCTGACGGAAACCCAAAAACGAGAGGTGTGGAAAGGCCTGAGCCATCTCACACAGCAGCGCCACCCCTAGAGATCCCGCAAGGCGCTGCCCTCAGTTTCTCATCCCCGGGAGATCACACTCATCACACGCTTTGAGGCGAGCAGCCCGCCACGCAAGAGCTCCGTGTTCTTCTTCTCACCCCATCTCCTGCCTTCAGCGCTTTCTCTCCGAGCGCAGTAGGGCAAACACCGCAAATCCTCTCCCAGCGCAGCGCTTTTTCCACCCCCGCCTCGCCTCGTAGTTCTTTTCCCCCATTCCCAAGGCTCCCGGGTGCTGGCTGTGCCTGGAGAGATCCCCAGTTTCCGGGCCGGGCGCATAATAGAGCTCGTGATCAGCAGGGATAATCCATCCCATAAAAGCCGCTGCCCCCGCGCGATCCTCCGGTACCGCAGGGCGCGTCGAGCACACACACAATGCGCTTTTTCAGAGCCACGCCCTAAAAGGAAATATCCTGGCACGTCAACCACACTCCCAGCCATTTCTGGGAGCCTTTGGGGCAGAATGAGGAAAACACCAACCCTTTTGGTTTGGTGACTGAGTTGCCAGGTTTTTGGGATTTGGGATCCCAAAGCTCTTCTGGGAGCTGTGCTGCTGATACGCGCCGCCGCGAAAGCCGGGCTGGAATTGATCCCAAACACCCACTCTAGCGGTAGCAACAAGAGACTCTAACCTGTATCCCAAGAGCAAGCCTCCAGGGCTCTGCTCCGCGCTCCAGGAACGCTG
>JAPFBE010000457.1:0-49361 GCA_034336665.1 Luscinia megarhynchos | reverse complement strand
GGGCCTCCCAAATTCATCCTCATAGAGACCCTCTCCCAAATTTATCATCCTCATCCTCATGGAGACCCTCCCAAATTTATCCATCCTCACAGAGACCCTCCCCCAAATTCATCCTCATAGAGACCCTCCCAAATTTATCATCCTTATAGAGACCCATCCCAAATTTATCCTCATCCAGAAGCCCCCTCCCAAATTTATCATTAGAGACCCCTCCTCAAATTTATCCTCATCCAGAAACCCCCTCCCCCAAATTTATCCATCCTCACAGAGACCCTCCCAAATTCATCCATCCTCACGGAGACCCTCCCCCAAATTTATCCTCATCCAGAGCCCCCCTCCCAACTTGGACCCCAAGCAGGGCCCCAGAGACCCCCAAACCCCCCCTGGCCCCCCCGTGTCCCCCAGCGTCATCATCCCGAGGGAAACTCGGCGGATTCATCAACAAATTAAGCCAGTACGCGCACGAGAAGTGGAAGTTAAGACAAGGTGGGACCCCCAAAAACCCAAAATCCCCCCAAAAATCCTCCCAAAATCCCTCCCAAATCCACCGAAAATCCCACCCAAAATCTCCCCAAAATCGCCCCAAAAATCCCCCAAAATCCCCCAAAAATCCCCAAAATCCCCCAAAATCCCCAGAATCCCCCAAAATCTGTGCGAGCCCCCAAAATCCCCCCCAAATTTGTGGGACCCCCCAAACCTGTGGGGCCAGGGATCCCCAAAACCTGTGGGACCCCCAGAATCCCCCCAAAAATGTGGGACCCCACCCCCAAAATCTCCTCTGACCCCCAAAAATTTTTTGTTGTCCCCAAAATTTCCTCTGAACCCCTAAAACCTCCTCTGACCCCCCAAAATCCCCAAAATCTCCTCTGAACCCCAAATTTCCTCTGACCCCCCAAAATCTTTTGTTTTTACCCCCAAAATTTCCTCTATCTGAAGTGTTTCTCTGATCCCCCAAAAATTTTCTCTGACCCCCAAATTTCCTCTGTGACTCCCCAAAATCTTTGTTTCCCCCAAATCTCCCTGTGACCCCCAAAATCTTTGTTGTCCCCCAAAAATTTCCTCTGACCCCCAAAAATCTCCTCTGACCCTCCCAAATCCCCCAAATTTCCTCTGAACCCCCCAAATTTCCCTCTGACCCCTCCCAAATCCCCCAAAATTCCCTCTGCACCCCCAAAAATTCCCTCTGACCCCCAAATCCCCCAAATCTCCTCTGTCCCCAAAATTTCCTCTGACCCCCAAAATTCCTTCTGAACCCCCCAAAATTCCCTCTGAACCCCCAAATTTCCCTCTGACCCCCAAATTTCCTCTGAACCCCCCAAATCCCCAAAATTCCCTCTGAACCCCCAAATTTCCCTCTGACCCCCAAAATCCCCCAAAATTCCCTCTGACACCCCCAAATTTCCCTCTGACCCCCCCAAATCCCCCCAAAATTTCCTCTGAACCCCCAAATTTCCCTCCTGACCCCCGAAATCCCCAAATTTCCCTCTGACCCCCAAATTTCCCTCTGACCCCAAATCCCCCAAAATTCCGTCTGCACCCCAAATTTCCCTCTGACCCCCAAATTTCCCTACTGACCCCCAAATCCCCCAAATTTCCTCTGAACCCCCAAATTTCCCTCTGACCCCTCCCAAATCCCCAAAATTCCCTCTGCACCCCAAAATTCCCTCCTGACCCCCAAAATCTCCTCTGTGAACCCCCAAAATCTTTGTTTCTACCCCCAAAATTCCCTCTGACCCCCAAATCCCCCAAAAATTTCCTCTGAACCCCCCAAATTTCCCTCTGACCCCTCCCAAATCCCCAAAATCTCCTCTGTCCCCCAAAAAATTTCCTCTGACCCCCAAAAATTCCCTCTGACCCCCAAATTTCCCTCTGACCCCCAAATTTCCCTCTGACCCCCAAATTTCCCTCTGACCCCCCAAATCCCCCCAGATCCAGAACAACTGGACTTTCCAGTGAGGCAGAGTGGACTGAAGAGGCCAAAACCCACCCGATGCTGAGACCCTACAAAAGCCTTCTCTGAAAAGGTGCGGGGACCCCCAAAAACCCCCAAAAACCCCCAAAAACCCCAAAATCCCCAAAGCCCCACCCCCCAAAAAAACCGAGAAAAACCAAAAAACCCACAAAAAACCACAAAAACTCCAAAAACCCCCAAGAAACACAAAAAACCACAAAAAAACAGGAGGGACCCCAAAATCCCCAAAACCTCCCAAAATCCCCTCAAAAATCCAAAAACCCCCAAAAATCCCGGGAGGAGACCCCCAAAACCCCCAGGGCAGCTAGGGAGCCCCCAAACCTTTCCTGCTCTTCTCATTGGACCCCCAAGATTTTTGGAGAAATTCAAGAGGGGGATTTGGGGGGAATATTAGTGGATTTTTGGGGAATTTCTGGAGTGAATTTTCAGGGGATTTTTGAGGAATTTTAGGTGGATTTTAAGAGAAGTGGCCGAGATTTGGGGAGGATTTAGGGGGATTTTGAGAGGATTTGGAGGGGAAATTGGGGAATTTCGGGGAGATTTGGGGGAAAAATTGGGGAATTTTTGGGAGATTTGGGCGGATTTGGGGGAATTTTAGAAATTTCAGGTGAATTTTGGGAAAGATTTTGGAGATTTTAAAACAATCTTGAGTGAATTTATGCACAATTACGTGGCAATCTCAAAACTTTGAGAATTCACTGATTTTTTTCAACGCGATTTTTGGGACCTCCCAAAATTTTTGGGACCCTCCCTAACCCCCCAAAATTTTTTTTGGGGGTGCCCAGAACAAGGGAGAGATTGCAGCTGGCCCATCAAGGAGTCGCTGAAGGCGATGCTGGCCTGGGAGTGGGCCGGTGGAGAGAGCTGAGGGAGAGCTGAGGAGGGGCTGAGAAGAAGAAAAACCGAAAAAATCTCCCAAAATGCTCAGGTGGGACCCCAAAATTTACCCTGGGGAACCCCAAAAATTATCTGGGGAATCCCAAAATTTACCTGGAGAAAGTTAAAAAATATTTAGGGGGAAGAAGGGGAAGGAGGGAGGGCGAGGAGGAGCGCGGGGAGAAGAAGAAAACCCGAAAAATCTCCCAAAATGCTCAGGTGGGACCCCAAAAATTACCTGGGGAACCCCAAAAATTATTTGGGGAATCTCAAAATTTATTTGGGGAAACTCAAAAATTGTCTGGGGTGTTTGGGGTGTGGAAAAGGGGAGGGAGAAGAAGAAAACCCAAAAAATCTCCCAAAATGCTCAGGTGAGACCCCAAAAATTACCTGGGGAACCCCAAAATTATTTGGGGAATCTCAAAATTTACCTGGAGAAAGTTAAAAATTATTTTGGGGAAACTCAAAAATTGTCTGGGGTGTTTGGGGTGTGGAAAAGGGGAGGGAGAAGAAGAAAACCCGAAAAATCTCCCAAAATGCTCAGGTGGGACCCCAAAATTTACCTGGGGAACCCCAAAAATTATTTGGGGAATCTCAAAATTATTTGGGGAATCTCAAAATTATCTGGGGAATCTCAAAATTTACCTGGAGAAACTTAAAAATTATTTTGGGGGAGATTTGGGGTGTGGGGAAAGGGAGGAGGGAGAAGAAGAAAACCCAAAAAAATCTTCCAAAATGCTCAGGTGGGACCCCAAAAATTACCTGGGGAACCCCAAAATTATTTGGGGAATCTCAAAAATTTACCTGGAGAAAGTTAAAAGAATTATTTTGGGGGGGGGGAAAAAAGGAGAAGGAGGGAGGGAAGGATGAGAAGATGGGGGAAGAAAAAAAACCCCAAAAATCTCCCAAAATGCTCAGGTGGGACTAAAATTTACCTGGGGAACCCCAAAAAATTATTTGGGGAATCTCAAAATTTACCTGGAGAAAGTTAAAAAATATTTGGGAGGGAAAAAGGAGAAGGAGGGAGGGCGAGGAGGAGCTTGTGACGAAGAAAGAAGAAAACCCGAAAAATCTCCCAAAATGCTCAGGTGGGACCCCAAAATTTACCTGGGGAACCCCAAAAATTATTTGGGAATTATGGGGGAACCCCAAAATTTTTTTTGAGGGAGGTTTGGGGTGGGGAAAAGGGGAGGGAGAAGATAAAAGTGAAAGAGGAAGAAAAAAACCCCCAAAAAATCTCCCAAAATGCTCAGGTGGGACCCCAAAAAATTTACCTGGGGAACCCCAAAAATTATTTGGGAATTATGGGGGAACCCCAAAATTATTTTGGGGGAGATTTGGGGTGTGGAAAAGGGGGAGGGAGAAGAAGAAAACCCAAAAAAATCTCCCAAAATGCTCAGGTGGGACCCCAAAATTTACCTGGGGAACCCCAAAATTATTTGGGGAATCTCAAAATTTACCTGGGGAATCTCAAAATTTACCTGGAGAAACCCCAAAAATTATTTTGGGGGAATTTGGGGTGTGGAGAAGGGAAGGAAGGAGAGAAAACCCAAAAAAATCTCCCAAAATGCTCAGGTGGGACCCCAAAAATTACCTGGGGAACCCCAAAAATTATTTGGGGAATCCCAAAATTTACCTGGAGAAACCCAAAATTATTTTGAGGGGATTTGGGGTGTGGAGAAGGGAAGGAAGGAGAGAAAACCCAAAAAAATCTCCCAAAATGCTCAGGTGGGACCCCAAAATTTACCTGGGGAACCCCAAAAATTATTTGGGGAATCTCAGAATTTACCTGGAGAAAGTTAAAAATTATTTTGGGGGGGAAAAAGGAGAAGGAGGGAGGGGAAGAATGAGAAGATGGGGAAGAAAAAAAACCCTAAAAAATCTCCCAAAATGCTCAGGTGGGACCCCAAAAATTACCTGGGGAACCCCAAAATTATTTGGGGAATATCAAAATTTACCTGGAGAAAGTTAAAAATTATTTTGGGGAAACTCAAAAATTGTCTGGGGTGTTTGGGGTGTGGAAAAGGGGAGGGAGAAGAAGAAAACCCAAAAAATCTCCCAAAATGCTCAGGTGGGACCCCAAAAATTACCTGGAGAACCCCAAAATTTACCTGGAGAACCCCAAAATTCATCTGGGGAATCCCAAAAATTATCGGGAGAAACTTAAAAATTATCTGGGGGGAATTTGGGATGTGGGAGGATGAGGATGGGGAAGGAGAAAACCCGAAAAATCTCCCAAAATGCTCAGGTGGGACCCCAAAATTTACCTGGGGAACCCCAAAATTATTTGGGGAATCTCAAAATTTACCTGGAGAAAGTTAAAAATTATTTTGGGGGGAAAAAGGAGAAGGAGGGAGGGGAAGGATGAGAAGATGGGGAAGAAAAAAAACCCAAAAAATCTCCCAAAATGCTCAGGTGAGACCCCAAAATTTACCTGGGGAACCCCAAAAATTATTTGGGGAATCTCAAAATTTACCTGGAGAAACTTAAAAATTATTTTGGGGGAATTTGGGATGTGGAGAAGGGGAGGAGGGAGGGAGAGAAAACCCGAAAAATCTCCCAAAATGCTCAGGTGGGACCCCAAAATTTACCTGGGGAACCTCAAAAATTATTTGGGGAACCCCAAAATTATTTGGGGAAATCTCAAAATTTACCTGGAGAAAGTTAAAAATTTTTTGGGACAGGTTTGGGAGGGGGGATCGGGGGTTTGGAGAACCCCAAAAATCACCTGGGACAGGTGTGGGGACCCCAAAATTTTTTGGGGGGGGAGGTTTTGGGGACCCCAAAATTTTTTGGGAGGGGTGGGGGGGTCAGTGGGGACACCCCCAAATTTTTGTTTTCCCCTCCCCCAGGCCACCTCGACCCCCTCATGCAGATGTACAGCCCCCAGCCGTGGACCTGAAGTGAGGGTCACCTTAGTCCCGGGAGCTGCAGGTGAGACCCAAAAATTGTCCAAAAATCTCCAAAAATGGGAAAAAATGTTCTAAAATGGAAAAAAAGTGTCCAAAAATGGGAAAAAATGGGGAAAAAATGTCCAAAAAATGTCCAAAAATGAGAAAAAAGTGTCCAAAAAAATGTCCAAAAATGTCCAAAAGTGTCCGAGAAAATATCCTAAAATGGGAAAAAAGTGTCCAAAATGTCCTAAAATGGGAAAAAAATGTCCAAAATGTCCAAAAATGGGAAAAAAAGTGTCCAAAAATGGGAAAAAAATGACCAAAAAATGTCACAAAGTGTCACCTTGTCCCGGGGAGCTGCAGGTGAGAGACCCAAAAATGTCCTAAAATCTTCAAAAAATGTCCTAAAATGTCCAAAAATGGAAAAAAAAGTGTCCAAAAATGGGAAAAAATGGGGGAAAAAATGTCCAAAAAAATGTCCAAAAATGGGAAAAAAAGTGTCAAAAAAATGTCCTAAAAAGGGAAAAAAAGTGTCCAAAAAATGTCCAAAAATGTCCAAAAGTGTCCGAGAAAATATCCTAAAATGGGAAAAAAAGTGTCCAAAAATGTCCTAAAATGGGAAAAAAATGTCAAAAATGGGAAAAAAAGTGACCAAAAATGGGAAAAAATGTCAAAAAATGTCACAAAGTGTCACCTTGTCCGGGGAGCTGCAGGTGAGACCCAAAAATTGTCCAAAAGTGTCCAAAAAATGGAAAAAAGTGTCCGAGAAAATGGGAAAAAATGGAAAAAAATGGGAAAAAGTGTCCAAAAATGTCCTAAAATGAGAAAAAAATGGGAAAAAAAGTGTCCAAAAATGGCATCAAAATGTCCAAAAAATGTCCAAAAATGGAAAAAGTGTCCAAAAAATGTCCAAAAGTCTCCAAAAATGGAAAAAAGTGTCCAAAAAAATGTCCAAAAATGTCCAAAAATGTCCGAAAATGTCCTAAAATGGGAAAAAATGTCCAAAAATGTCCAAAAATGGGAAAAAAGTGTCCAAAAAAATGTCCTAAAAGGGAAAAAAAGTGTCCAAAAAAATGTCCAAAAATGTCCAAAAACGTCCGAAAATATCCTAAAATGGGAAAAAAGTATCCAAAAATGTCCTAAAATGGGAAAAAAATGTCCAAAAATGGGAAAAAATGTCCAAAAAATGTTACAAAGTGTCACCTTGTCCCGGGAGCTGCAGGTGAGACCCAAAAATGTCCAAAAGTGTCCAAAAAATGGAAAAAATGGGGAAAAATGTTCAAAAATGGGAAAAAAATGGGAAAAAATGGGAAAAAATGGGAAAAAATGGAAAAAATGGGAAAAAATGGGAAAAAAGTGTCCAAAAATGGTACCAAAATGTCCAAAAATCTCCAAAAATGGAAAAAAGTGTCCAAAAATGTCCAAAAGTGTCCAAAAATGTCCAAAAATGGAAAAAAGTGTTCAAAAATGGGAAAAAATGGGAAAAAATGGGGAAAAATGGGAAAAAATGGGAAAAAAGTGTCCAAAAATGGAAACAAAAATGTCCAAAAAATGTCACAAAGTGTCACCTTGTCCCGGGAGCTGCAGGTGAGACCCAAAAATGTCCTAAAATCTTCAAAAATGTCCAAAAATGTCCTAAAATGGAAAAAAAATGTCCAAAAATGGGAAAAAATGGGGGAAAAATGTCCAAAAAATGTCCAAAAATGGGAAAAAAGTGTCAAAAAAAATGTCCTAAAAGGGAAAAAAAGTGCCCAAAAAATGTCCAAAAATGTCCAAAAGTGTCCGAAAATGTCCTAAAATGGGAAAAAAGTGTCCAAAAATGTCCTAAAATGGGAAAAAAATGTCCAAAAATGGGAAAAAAGTGTCCAAAAATGGGAAAAAAGTGACCAAAAAATGTCACAAAGTGTCACCTTGTCCCGGGAGCTGCAGGTGAGACCCAAAAATGTCCTAAAATCTCCAAAAATGTCCAAAAATGTCCTAAAATGGAAAAAAAGTGTCCAAAAATGGGAAAAAATGGGGAAAAAATGTCCAAAAAATGTCCAAAAATGAGAAAAAAGTGTCCAAAAAAATGTCCTAAAAGGGAAAAAAAGTGTCCAAAAAAATGTCCAAAAATGTCCAAAAGTGTCCGAAAATATCCTAAAATGGGAAAAAAGTATCCAAAAATGTCCTAAAATGGGAAAAAAATGTCCAAAAATGTCCAAAAATGGGAAAAAAGTGTCCAAAAATGGGAAAAAATGACCAAAAAATGTCACAAAGTGTCACCTTGTCCCGGGAGCTGCAGGTGAGACCCAAAAATGTCCTAAAATCTTCAAAAATGTCCTAAAATATCCAAAAATGGGAAAAAAGTGTCCAAAAATGGCACCAAATTGTCACAAAGTGTCCAAAAAATGTCACCTTGTCCCGGGAGCTGCAGGTGAGACCCCAAAAATATCCTAAAATCTCCAAAAATGGGAAAAAATGGGAAAAAAATGGGAAAAAATGGGAAAAAATGGGAAAAAAAGTGTCCAAAAATGTCCTAAAATGAGAAAAAATGGGAAAAAAGTGTCCAAAAATGGCACCAAAATGTCCAAAAATGTCCAAAAATGGAAAAAAGTGTCCAAAAAATGTCCAAAAGTGTCCAAAAATGTCCAAAAATGGAAAAAAGTGTTCAAAAATGGGAAAAAATGGGGAAAAATGGGGGAAAAATGGGAAAAAAGTGTCCAAAAATGTCCTAAAATGGGAAAAAATGTCCAAAATTGGAAAATAAGTGTCCAAAAATGTCCAAAAAATGTCTAAAAATGTCTAAAAATGAGAAAAAATGTCCGAAAATGTCCAAAAATGGGAAAAAAATGTCCAAAAATGGGATAAAAGTGTCCAAAAATGTCCAAAAATGGGAAAAAATGGGAAAAAAGTGTCCAAAAATGGCACCAAAATGTCCAAAAATGTCCAAAAATGGAAAAAAGTGTCCAAAAAATGTCCAAAAGTGTCCAAAAATGGAAAAAAGTGTCCAAAAAAATGTCCAAAAATGTCCAAAAATGTCCGAAAATGTCCTAAAATGGGAAAAAATGGGGAAAAAATGTCCAAAAATGTCGAAAAATGAGAAAAAAGTGTCCAAAAAAATATCCTAAAAGGGAAAAAAAGTGTCCAAAAAAATGTCCAAAAATGTCCAAAAATGACCGAAAATATCCTAAAATGGGAAAAAAGTGTCCAAAAATGTCCTAAAATGGGAAAAAAATGTCCAAAAATGGGAAAAAATGACCAAAAAATGTCACAAAGTGTCACCTTGTCCCGGGAGCTGCAGGTGAGACCCAAAAATTGTCCAAAAGTGTCCCAAAAAATGGAAAAAAATGTTCAAAAATGGGAAAAAATGGGAAAAAAAGTGTCCAAAAAATGGGAAAAAATGGGAAAAAAAATGGGAAAAAAGTGTCCAAAAATGTCCAAAAATGTCCAAAAATGTCCAAAAAATGTCCTAAAATGGGAAAAAATGGGAAAAAATGAGAAAAAAGTGTCCAAAAAAAATGTCCTAAAAGGGAAAAAAAGTGTCCAAAAAATGTCCGAAAAATATCCTAAAATGTCACAAAGTGACCAAAAAATGGAAACCAAATGACCCAAAAAATGTCCAAAAGTGTCCAAAAAATGTCCGAAAATGTCCGAAAATGGAAAAAAAGTGTCCAAAAAATGTCACAAAGTGACCAAAAAAAATGACAAAAATGTCACAAAGTGTCCAAAAATGGAAACAAAGTGTCCAAAAAATGTCACCTTGTCCCGGGAGCTGCAGGTGAGACCCAAAAGATCCTAAAATCTCCAAAAATGTCCAAAAATGTCCGAAAATGGGAAAAAAGTGTCCAAAAATGGGAAAAAATGGAAACAAAGTGTCCAAAAAATGGCACCAAAATGTCCAAAAAATGTTACAAAGTGTCACCTTGTCCCGGGAGCTGCAGGTGAGACCCAAAAATGTCCAAAAGTGTCCAAAAAATGGAAAAAATGGGGAAAAATGTTCAAAAATGGGAAAAAAATGGGAAAAAATGGGAAAAAATGGGAAAAAATGGAAAAAATGGGAAAAAATGGGAAAAAAGTGTCCAAAAATGGTACCAAAATGTCCAAAAATCTCCAAAAATGGAAAAAAGTGTCCAAAAAATGTCCAAAAGTGTCCAAAAATGTCCAAAAATGGAAAAAAGTGTTCAAAAATGGGAAAAAATGGGAAAAAATGGGGAAAAATGGGAAAAAATGGGAAAAAAGTGTCCAAAAATGGAAACAAAAATGTCCAAAAAATGTCACAAAGTGTCACCTTGTCCGGGGAGCTGCAGGTGAGACCCAAAATATCCTAAAATCTTCAAAAATGTCCAAAAATGTCCAAAAATGGAAAAAAAGTGTCAAAAAATGGGAAAAATGGGGAAAAAATGTCAAAAATGTCCAAAAATGGGGAAAAAAGTGTCAAAAAAATGTCCTAAAAAGGGGAAAAAAAGTGTCAAAAAAATGTCCAAAAATGTCCAAAGTGTCGAAAATATCCTAAAATGGGAAAAAGTGTCCAAAAATGTCCTAAAATGGGGAAAAAAATGTCCAAAAATGGGAAAAAAGTGACCAAAAATGGGAAAAAATGTCCAAAAAATGTCACAAAGTGTCACCTTGTCCCGGGAGCTGCAGGTGAGACCCAAAAATGTCCTAAAATCTTCAAAAATGTCCTAAAATGTCCAAAAATGGAAAAAAAGTGTCCAAAAATGGGAAAAAATGGGGAAAAAATGTCCAAAAAATGTCCAAAAATGGGAAAAAAGTGTCAAAAAAAATGTCCTAAAAGGGAAAAAAAGTGTCCAAAAAAATGTCCAAAAATGTCCAAAAGTGTCCGAAAATATCCTAAAATGGGAAAAAAGTGTCCAAAAATGTCCTAAAATGGGAAAAAAATGTCCAAAAATGGGAAAAAAGTGACCAAAAATGGGAAAAAATGTCCAAAAAATGTCACAAAGTGTCACCTTGTCCCGGGAGCTGCAGGTGGGGCCAAAGAATTGTCAAAAGTGTCAAAAATGGAAAAAAGTGTCCGAAAATGGGAAAACATGGAAAAAAATGGGAAAAAAGTGTCCAAAAATGTCCTAAAATGAGAAAAAATGGGAAAAAAGTGTCCAAAAATGGCATCAAAATGTCCAAAAATGTCCAAAAATGGAAAAAGTGTCCAAAAATGTCCAAAAGTCTCCAAAAATGGAAAAAAGTGTCCAAAAAAATGTCCAAAAATGTCCAAAAATGTCCGAAAATGTCCTAAAATGGGAAAAAATGTCCAAAAATGTCCAAAAATGGGAAAAAAGTGTCCAAAAAAATGTCCTAAAAGGGAAAAAAAGTGTCCAAAAAAATGTCCAAAAATGTCCAAAAACGTCCGAAAATATCCTAAAATGGGAAAAAAGTGTCCAAAAATGTCCTAAAATGGGAAAAAAATGTCCAAAAATGGGAAAAAATGTCCAAAAAATGTCACAAAGTGTCACCTTGTCCCGGGAGCTGCAGGTGAGACCCAAAAATGTCCTAAAATGTCCAAAAAATGGAAAAAAGTGTTCAAAAATGGGAAAAAATGGGAAAAAATGGGAAAAAATGGGAAAAAAGTGTCCAAAAATGGCACCAAAATGTCCAAAAATCTCCAAAAATGGAAAAAAGTGTCCAAAAAATGTCCAAAAGTGTCCAAAAATGGAAAAAAGTGTCCAAAAAAATGTCCAAAAATGTCCAAAAGTGTCCGAAAATATCCTAAAATGGGAAAAAAGTGTCCAAAAATGTCCTAAAATGGGAAAAAAATGTCCAAAAATGGGAAAAAAGTGACCAAAAATGGGAAAAAATGTCCAAAAAATGTCACAAAGTGTCACCTTGTCCCGGGAGCTGCAGGTGAGACCCAAAAAATGTCCAAAAGTGTCCAAAAAATGGAAAAAAGTGTTCAAAAATGGGAAAAAATGGGAAAAAATGGGAAAAAATGAGAAAAAATGGGAAAGAAGTGTCCAAAAATGGCACCAAAATGTCCAAAAATGGAAAAAAGTGTCCAAAAATGTCCAAAAATGTCCAAAAGTGTCCGAAAATATCCTAAAATGGGAAAAAAGTGTCAAAAAATGGGAAAAAAATGACCAAAAAATGGCACAAAGTGTCACCTTGTCCCGGGAGCTGCAGGTGAGACCCAAAAATTGTCCAAAAGTGTCCAAAAATGGGAAAAAATGTCCGAAAATGGGAAAAAATGGAAAAAAATGGGGAAAAAAGTGTCCAATAGTGTCCAAAAATGGGAAAAAAATGGGAAAAAATGTCCAAAAATGGGAAAAAAGTGTCAAAAAAATGTCCTAAAAGGGAAAAAAAGTGTCCAAAAGTGTCCAAAAAATGTCCTAAAAGGGAAAAAAGGTGTCCAAAAATGTCCAAAAGTGTCCAAAAAATGTCCTAAAAATGGCACAAAGTGTCACCTTGTCCCGGGAGCTGCAAGTGAGACCCAAAAAATGTCCAAAAGTGTCCAAAAAATGGAAAAAAGTGTTCAAAAATGGGGAAAAAATGGGGAAAAATGGGAAAAAAATGAGAAAAAATGGGAAAGAAGTGTCCAAAAATGGCACCAAAATGTCCAAAAATGGAAAAAAGTGTCCAAAAATGTCCAAAAATGGGAAAAAATGGAAAAAAATGTCCAAAAATGGCACAAAGTGTCCAAAAATGTCCCCTCGTCCCGGGAGCTGCAGGTGAGACCCAAAAAATGTCCAAAAGTGTCCAAAAATGTCCAAAAATGGGAAAAAAGTGTCCAAAAAATGTCCAAAAATGTCCAAAAATGTCCAAAAATGGGAAAAAAGTGTCCAAAGAATGGCACAAATTGGAAGGAAAATGTCATAAAATGTCCAAAAAATAAAAACAAAAATGTCCAAAAAATATCCAAAAATGTCCTAAAATGTCAAAAAATGTCCCAAAATGTGACAAAATGGAACCAAAATGTCCAAAAAATGTCACAAAGTGTCCAAAAAATGTCGCCCGGGAGCTGCAGGTGAGACCCAAAAAATGTCCAAAAGTGTCCAAAAATGGGAAAAAATGTCCTAAAATAGGAAAAAATGGGAAAAAAATGGGAAAAAATGTCCAAAAATGTCCAAAAACGGCACCAAAATGTCCAAAAATGTCCAAAAAATGGCAAAAAGTGTCACAAAGTGTCCAAAAAATGTCCTAAAATGGCACCAAAATGACCAAAAAATGTCCTAAAATGGCACAAAGTGTCCAAAAAATGGAAAAATTGTCCCAAATCCTCCCAAATTTCCCCCTAACTTTCCCAAATCCTCCCAAATTTTCCCCAAATTCTCCCAAATTTCCCCAAATTTCCCAAAATTTTCCCCAATTTTCTCCAATTTTCCCCAAATTTTCCCCAAATTTCCCCAAATCTCCCCAAATCCCCCCAAATTTTCCCAAATTTTGCCCAAAATCCCCCAAATTTTCCCCAAATTTTCCCCAAATTCTCCCCTAACTTTCCCAAATTCTCCCAAACTGTGTCAAATTTTTCCCAAATTTCCCGATTTTCCTCAAATTTTCCCCAAATTCTCCCAAATTTCCCCAAATTTCCCAAAATTTTCCCCAATTTTCTCCAAATTTCCCCAAATTCCCCCAAAATCCCCCAATTTTCCCCAAATTTCCCCCAAACTTTCCCCAAATTCCCCAAAATTCCCCCAAACTTCCCCAAATTTCCCCAAAATTTCCCCAAATTTTCCCCAAATTTCCCCAAATTCCCCAAAATCCCCTAATTTCCCCAAATTTCCCCAAATTTCCCCAAATTTCCCCAAATTTCCCCAAAATCCTCCCAAATTTTCCCCCAAATTTCCCCAAACTTTCCCAAATTTTCCCCAACTTTACCAAATCCTCCCAAATTTTCCCCAAAATTTCCCCAAATTTCCCCAAATTCTCTCAAATTTTCCCCAAATTTCCCCAAATTCCCCCAAATTTCCCCAAAATTTTCCCAAATTTTCCCCTAAATCCTCCCAAATTTTTCCCCAAATTTCCCCCAAATCCTCCCAAACTTTCCCCAAATTTCCCCTAAATTTTCCCAAAATCCCCCAAATTTCCCTAAATCCCCCCAAATTTCCCCAAATTTTCCCCAAATTCTTCCAAATTTCCCAAAATTTCCCCTAAATCCTCCCAAATTTTCCCCAAATTTCCCCAAATTTTCCCCAAATTCTCCCAAATTTCCCCAAATTTTCCCAAATTTTCCCCAAATTTCCCCCGAATGTTCCCACATTTTCCCCAAACGTTCTCCCAATTTTCCCATAAATCCTCCCAAATTTTCCCCAAAATTTACCCAAATTCCCCCAGAATTTCCCCAAATTTTCCCCAAAATTTACCCAAATTCCCCCAGAATTTCCCCAAATTCTCCCAAAATTTTCCCAAATTCTCCCAAATTTTCCCCAGATTTTCCCCAAATTTTCCCCTAAATCCTCTCAAATTTTTCCCCAAATTTCCCCAAATTCTCCCAAATTTCCCCAAATTCCCCCAAATTTCCCCAAATCCTCCCAAATTTTCCCCAAATCTTCCAAAATCCTCCAGAAATTTACCCAAATTCCCCGGAATTTTCCCCAAAATTCTCCCAAATTTCCCAAAATCCCCCAAAATCCCCAAATTCTCCCAAATTTTCCCCAAATTTCCCCAAATTTCCCCAAATTCTCCCAAATTTCCCCCAAAACCCCCAATTTTCCCCTAAATCCTCCCAAATTTTCCCCAATTTTCCCCAAATTTTCCCAAATTTCCCCCAAACTTTCCCAAATTTTCCCCAAATTTCCCCAAATTTCCCAAAATTTTTCCCCAAATTCTCCCCAAATTCCCCAAACTTTCCCAAATTCTCCCAAATTTTCCCAAATCGCCCCAAAAATCCTCCCAAATCTTCCAAACTCTCCCGAAATTTCCCCAAATTTTCCCCAAATTTTTCCCAAATTCTCCCAAATTTCCCCAAATTTCCCCAAATTCCCCCAAACTTTCCCCAAATCTCCCCAAATCTCCCCAAATCCCCCCAAATTTTCCCAAATTTTCCCCAAAATCCCCCAAATTTTCCCCAAATTCTCCCCAAATTCTCCCCTAACTTTCCCAAATTCTCCCAAACTTTGTCAAATTTTTCCCAAATTTCCCCAGATTTTCCTCAAATTTTCCCCTAAATCCTCCCAAATTTTCCCCCAAATTCCCCAAACTTCCCCAAATTTCCCCAAAATTTCCCCAAATTTTCCCCAAATTTCCCCAAATTTCTCCCAAATTTTCCCCAAATTCCCCAAATTTCCCCAAATCCTCCCAAATTTTCCCCAAATCTTCCAAAATCCTCCAGAAATTTACCCAAATTCCCGAAATTTTCCCCAAAATTTTCCCCAAATTCTCCCAAAATTTCCCCAAATTTCCCCAAATTCCCCAAATTTTTCCCCCAAATTTCCCCAAACTTTACCCAAATTTTCCCCAAATTTTCCCCAAATTCCCCCAAAATCCCCCAAATTTCCCCAAATTTTCCCCAAATTTCCCCAAATCCCCCCAAAATTTCCCAAATTTTGCCCAAAATCCCCCAAATTTTCCCCAAACTTTCCCAAATTTCCCCCAAATTTCCCCAAATCTTCCAAAATCCCCCGAAATTTACCCAGATTTTCCCCAAATTCTCCCAAATTTTCCCCAAACTTTCCCAAATTTCACCCTAACTTTCCCAAATTCTCCCAAATTTTCCCCAAATTTTCCCAAATTCCCCTAAAATTTACCCAAATTTTCCCCAAATTCCCCCAAAATTCCCCAATTTCTCCCAAATTCCCCCAAATTTTCCCAAATTCCCCCAAAACCCCCAATTTTCCCTTAAATCCTCTCAAATTTTCCCCAAAATTTACCCAAAAATCCTCCCAAACTCTCCCGAAATTTCCCCAAAATCCCCCAAATTTCCCAAAATTTTTCCCAAAATCCCCCAAATTTCCCCAAATTTCCCCAAATTTCCCAAAATTTCCCCAAATTTCCCCAAATTCTCCCAAATTTCCCGCCCAGGCCATGGCCGAGCAGTTGGCCGAGAATTATCACAACACGTGGGGGCGCAAGAAGAAGCTGGAGCTGGAGGCCAAGGGTGAGACCCCGCCCCAAAATTTGGGGGTGACCCCTGAGACCCCTCCCCAAATTGGGGAACCCTGAGACCCCTCCCCAAATTGGGGAACACTGAGACCCCTCCTCAAATTGGGGAACCTGAGACCCCTCCCCAAATTCGGGACCCTGAGACCCCTCCCCAAATTGGGAACCCTGAGACCCCTCCCCAAAATTTGGGGAATCCCTGAGACCCCTCCCCAAATTTGGAGTGACCCCCTGGGATTTTGGGGTGTCTCTAACGCCGATTTTGGGGTTCAGGGGGGGTCTGACAGCCCGGGCTGGTTTTGGGGTGCAGGGTGATAATTTTGGGGTCCCAATTCTGATTTTTGGGGGTTAGGAGCTGACACCCAGGGCAGTTTTGGGGGTGTCTCCAATGACAATTTTGGGGGTTCCAGGGCTGATTTTGGGGGTGCAGGGTGATGATTTTGGGGTCCCAATTCTGATTTTTGGGGGTGCAGGGCGGGCTGACACCCAGGGCTGATTTTGGGGGTGTCTCTAACGCTGATTTTTGGGGGTCCAGGGCAGTTTTGGGGTGCAGGATGATGAATTGGGATCCATATTGATTTGGGGTGTCTCTAACGCCGATTTTGGGGTGCAGGGGGCGGTTCCCACCCCCTGCTGGTCCCCTACGACACTCTGACACCCAGGGCAGTTTTTGGGGTGTCTCTAATGACAATTTTGGGGTGCGGGGGGCGGTTCCCACCCTGCTCGTGCCCTACGACAGCTGACGGCCAGGGCTGGTTTTGGGGTGCAGGGTGATAATTTTGGGGTGTCTCTAACGCTGAATTTGGGGTGCAGGGGGGTCTGACAGCCAGGGCTGATTTTTGGCGTTCCAAGGCTGATTTTGGGGGTGTCTCTAACGCTGATTTTGGGGTTCCAGGGCTGATTTTGGGGGTGTCTCTAACGCCGATTTTTGGGGGTTCAGGGGGGTCTGACAGCCCGGGCTGGTTTTTGGGGTGCAGGGCGATAATTTTGGGGTGTCTCCAATGACAATTTTGGGGGGTTCCAGGGCTGATTTTGGGGTGCAGGGTGATAATTTTGGGGTTCCAATTCTGATTTTGGGGTTCGGGGGTGTCTGACAGCCAGGGCTGGTTTTTGGGGTTCCAGGGCAGTTTTTGGGGTGTCTCTAACGCCGATTTTGGGGTTCAAGGGGGTCTGACACCCAGGGCTGATTTTGGGGTGCAGGGTGATGATTTTTGGGGTGTTTCTAATGACAATTTTGGGGTCCCAATTCTGATTTTTGGGGGTGCAGGGCGGGGCTGACAGCCAGAGCTGGTTTTGGGGGTTCCAGGGCTGGTTTTGGGGGGTCTCCAGTGACAATTTTGGGGTTCAGGGGGCGGTTCCCACCCCTCCTGGTCCCCCTACGACCACGCTGACGGCCAGAGCTGATTTTGGGGGTGTCTCTAACGCTGATTTTTGGGGGTTCCAGGGCAGTTTTTGGGGTGCAGGATGATGCATTGGGATCCATATTGATTTGGGGTGTCTCTAACGCCGATTTTGGGGGTTCAGGGGGGTTCCCACCCCTCCCTGGTCCCCCACGACACTCTGACAGCCAGGGCTGATTTTGGGGTTCCAGGGCTGATTTTGGGGTGTCTCTAACGCCGCTTTTGGGGGTTCAGGGAGGTCTGACATCCAGAGCTGATTTTGGGGTGTCTCTAATGACAATTTTGGGGTGCAGGGGCGGCTCCCACCCTCTCCCTGGTCCCCTCTACGACACGCTGACGGCCAGGGCAGGTTTTGGGGTGCAGGGTGATAATTTTGGGGTCCCAATTCTGATTTTTGGGGGTGCAGGGGGGTCTGACAGCCAGGGGCTGGTTTTTGGGGTTCCAGGGCTGATTTTGGGGGTGTCTCTAACGCCAATTTTGGGGGTTCAGGGGGGTTCCCACCCTCTCCTGGTCCCCCTACGACACGCTGACAGCCAGGGCTGATTTTGGGGTGTCTCTAACGCCAATTTTGGGGGCTCAGGGGGCGGTTCCCACCCCTGCTCGTCTGACACGCTCACGGCCAGGGCTGATTTTTGGGGTTCCAGGGGCTGATTTTGGGGGTGTCTCTAACGCCGATTTTGGGGGTTCAGGGGGGTCTGACATCCAGAGCTGATTTTGGGGTGTCTCTAATGACAATTTTGGGGTTCAGGGGCGGTTCCCACCCTCTCCTGGTCCCCACGACACGCTCACGGCCAGGGCTGATTTTGGGGGTTCCAGGGCTGGTTTTGGGGTGTCTCCTGACGCCGATTTTGGGGTTCAGGGGGTCTGACACCCAGGGCAGTTTTTGGGGTGTCTCTAATGACAATTTTGGGGTTCAGGGGGCGGTTCCCACCCCCTGCTGGTGCCCTACGACACGGCTCACGGCCAGGGCTGATTTTGGGGGTTCCAGGGCTGATTTTGGGGTGTCTCTAATGACAATTTTGGGGTTCAGGGGGGGTCTGACAGCCAGGGCTGATTTTGGGGTGCAGGGCGGGCTGACAGCCAGGGCTGGTTTTGGGGTTCCAGGGCTGATTTTGGGGTGTCTCTAACGCCGATTTTGGGGTGCAGGAGGCGGTTCCCACCCCCTCCTGGTCCCCTACGACATTCTGAAGGCCAGGGCTGATTTTGGGGTGCAGGGTGATAATTTTGGGGTCCCAATTCTGATTTTGGGGTGCAGGGCGGGCTGACAGCCAGGGCTGGTTTTGGGGTTCCAGGGCTGATTTTGGGGTGTCTCTAACGCCGATTTTGGGGTTCAGGGGGCGGTTCCCACCCCCTGCTGGTCCCCTACGACACGCTCACGGCCAAGGAGAAGGCGCGGGACCGGGAGAAGGCGCAGGAGCTGCTCAAGTTCCTGCAGCTGCACGGATACGCCGTCACCCGGTGAGGGGCCCAAAATCCCGAAAATCCACCCCAAAAATCCCGAAAATCCATCCCAAAAATCCCAAAATGTCCAGCCAAAAATCTGCAGGGTACCCCAAAATATCCACCCTAAATATCCACCCAAAAATCCCGAAATGTCCAGCCCAAAATCCCAAAATATCTACCCAAAAACCTGCAGGGTACCCCAAAATATCCACCCTAAATATCCATCTAAAAGTCCCAAAATATCCACCCCAAAAATCCCAAAATAAATATCCACCCAAAAATCCCGAAATGTCCACCCTAAAAATCCCGAAATGTTCAGCCCAAAATCCCAAAATATCCACCCAAAAACCTGCAGGGTACCCCAAAATATCCACCCTAAATATCCACCCAAAAATCCCGAAATGTCCAGCCCAAAATCCCAAAAATCCACCCAAAAACCTGCAGGGAACCCCAAAATATCCACCCAAAATATCCACCCAAAAATCCATCCAAAAGTCCCAAAATATCCACCCCAAAAATCCCAAAATATCTACCCTAAAAATCCCAAAATAAATATCCACCCAAAAATCCCAAAAATCCACCCCAAAAATCCCAAAATATCTACCCAAAAATCTGCAGGGTACCCCAAAATATCCACCCAAAATATACATCCAAAAATCCCAAAAATGCACCCCAAAATCCCAAAAATGCACCCCAAAAATCCCAAAAATCCACCCAAAAACCTGCAGGGTACCCCAAAATATCCACCCCAAATATCCATCCAAAAGTCCCAAAATATCCACCCCAAAAATCCCAAAATATCTACCCTAAAAATCCCAAAATAAATATCCACCCAAAAATCCCAAAAATCCACCCCAAAAATCCCAAAATATCTACCCAAAAACCTGCAGGGTACCCCAAAATATCCACCCTAAATATCAACCCAAAAATACCGAAATGTCCAGCCCAAAATCCCAAAAATCCACCCCAAAAAATCCCAAAATATCCACCCCAAAAACCTTCAGGGGTTATCCCAAAATATCCACCCAAAATATCCATCCAAAAGTCCCAAAATATCCACCCCAAAAATGCCCAAAAATCCCAAAATCCACCCCAAAAATCCCGAAATGTCCACCCCAAAAACCTTCAGGGTATCCCAAAATATCCACCCTAAATATCCACCCAAAAATCCCGAAATGTCCAGCCCAAAATCCCAAAAATCCACCCCAAAAATCCACCCCAAAAATCCCAAAATGTCCAGCCAAAAATCTGCGGGGTACCCCAAAATATCCACCCTAAATATCCACCCGAAAAATCCCGAAATGTCCAGCCCAAAATCCCAAAATATCTACCCAAAAACCTGCAGGGTACCCCAAAATATCCACCCGAAATATCCACCCAAAAATACCGAAAATCCACCCTAAAAATCCACTGGGGACCCCAAAAATCCCAAAATATCCATCAAAAATATCCACCCAAAAAACCCCCAAAATATCCATTCAAAAATCCCAAAAATCCACCCCAAAAATCCACCCCAAAAATCCCAAAAATCCACCCAAAAAACCCCAAAATATCCACCCCAAAAATCCCCCAAAATCCCAAAAATCCACCCCAAAAATCCCAAAATCCACCCAAAATATCCACCCCAAAATGCCAAAATATCCACTTAAAAATCCTCAGGTACCCCAAAATATCCACCTGGGACACCCCCAAAAATCCCCCCCAAAAATCCCCCAGGGAATTGGGGATCCCCTCAAATCAGGAGGAATCCGGAGAGTTTTGGGGAGGGGTCCCCAAACCGAGGGCATTCTGGGGAGGGGTCCTCAAACCTGAGGGGATTTTGGGAAGGGGGATTTTGGGGAGGGGATTTGGGGTCTCAGGAGGGAATTTTGGGGAGGGGGATACAGGGGAGGGATTACGGGGAGGGGAGTTACAGGGGAGGGGACTTTGGGGAGGGATTCCCAAAACTGGGGGGGATTTTGGGAGAGGATTTTGGGGAGGGGTCCCCAAAACTGGGGGGATTTTTGGGGAGAGAGATTTGGGGGTCTCAGGAGGAATTTTGGGGAGGGATCCCAAACCTGGGGGGATTTTTGGGGAGGGGACTGGGGTCTCAGGAGGGGATTTTTGGGGGAGGGGGTTTACGGGGAGGGGCATCCCCCAAATCTGGGGGGGATTTTTGGGGAGGAGATTTGGGGACGGGGAGTCCCAATCCTGGGGGAATTTTGGGGAGGGGATTTGGGGAGGGTCCCTAAATCTGGGGAGGATTTTTGGGTCCGGGGGTTTGGGAAGGGGGGTTTTGGGAAGGGGGATTTTTAGGGGGAGGAGATTTAAGGGGTCTCAGGAGGGGATTTTGAGGAGGGGTCCCCCAAATAGGGGGGGATTTTTGGGGGGGGGGGAGCGCGATTTTGGGGTAGGGGCTCCCCAAAACTGGGGGGGGATTTTTGGGGGAGGGGATTTTGGGGAGGGGGTTTTAGGGAGGGGTCCCAAACCTGGGGGGGATTTTTGGGAGAGGGGTTTGGGAGGGGTCCCCAAAACTGGGGGGATTTTGGGGAGGGGAGGGATTTAGGGGGGTCTCAGGAGGGGATTTTTGGGGAGGGGGGGATTTTGGGAGGGGTTCCCAAACCTGAGGGGATTTTGGGGGAGGGGATTTTTGGAGAGGGGGGATTTTGGGAGGGATCCCCCAAACTGGGGGGATTTTTGGGAGAGGGGATTTTGGGGAGGGTCCCCCAAATCTAGGGGAGGATTTTGGGGGAGGGATTTTTGGGTCCGGGGGTTTTTGGGAAGGGGGGATTTTTGGGGGAGGGGGGATTTGGGGTCTCGGGATGGGATTTTGGGGAGGGATCCCCCCCAAACCTGGGGGGATTTTGGGGAGGGGGGATTTGGGGAGGGTCCCCAATCCTGGGGGGATTTTTGGGGAGGGGATTTTGGGGTCTCAGGAGGGGAATTTTGAGGAGGGGTCCCCAAACCTGGGGGGATTTCACTGGGAGGGGGATTTTGGGAGGGGATTTTTGGGGAGGGGTCCCCAAAACTGGCGGGATTTTTGGGGAGGGGGGGGATTTTGGGAGGGGAATTTTGGGGGAGGGGTCTCAAACCTGAGGGGTATTTTTGGGGGAGGGGCGCTGATTTTGGGGTCCCCTCCCCAAATCCAGGAGTCTCAAGGACATGGAGCTCGACACTTAGATCCATCGAGAAAGCGTTTAGCAGCCGGCTTCCTGCAGCAGCTGCTGCGGCTGGATGGACATCGCCCAGGAGTTCATCAGCACCTGGGTGAGACCCCAAAATCGGGGGAACCCCAAAATCCGGCAGCGCACCCCAAAAAATGGGGGCACCCCAAAAATCCCCCCAAAAATCCCCCAAAAATCAGCGTGAAAATCCAAAATTCGAATGAAATCTCAAAATCCTCTGGGCTGGACACGCCCAGGAGTTCATCGCGCACCTGGGGGAGACCCCAAAAATTGGGGGGACCCCAAAATTTGTTAGGGCACCCCAAAAAATGGGGGCACCCCAAAAAACCCGGAGAGAAACCCCAAAAATCCCCAAAAATCCCCCAAAAACCGAGAGAAAAACCCCAAAAATCTGAGGAGAGAAGCCCAAAAATCCTCAGGGTTGGACATGGCCAGGAGTTCATCGCGCACCTGGGTGAGCCCCCAAAAATTGGGGGAACCCCAAAATCCGGCAGGGCACCCCAAAAAATGGGGGCACCCCAAAAATCCCCCCAAAATCCCCCCAAAAATCCCGGGTAAAAACTCAAAATCTCGGTGAAATCTCAAAATCCTCTGGGCTGGACAAGCCCAGGAGTTCATCAGCACCTGGGTGAGACCCCCAAAATCCGGGGGGACCCCAAAATCCATCAGGGCACCCCAAAAAATGGGGGCACCCAAAAATCCCCGGAGTGAAACCTCCAAAAATCGCCCCAAAAATCCCGGAGAGAAACCACAAAAATCCCCCAAAACCGCCCCAAAAATCCCATCAGGACACCCCAAAAACCCGGAGGGACACCCCAAAATCTCTGTGGAACACCCCAAAATTTGGGGGAACATCCCAAAATCCGGCAGGGCGCCCCAAAAAATGGGGGCACCCCAAAAATCCCCAAAAATCCCAAAATTCCCCCCAAAACCGAGAGAAAAACCCCAAAAATCCTCGGGGCTGGACATGCAGCCCGGGAGTTCATCAGCACCTGGGTGAGAGCCCAAAAGTGGGGGACCCCAAAATCCGGCAGGGCGCCCCCAAAAAAATGGGGGGCACCCCAAAAATCCCAAAAATCCCCCAAAAACCCCCAAAAAAAATCCCGGGATGAAAATCCAAAATCCTGAGTGAAATCTCAAAATCCTCTGGGCTGGACACACGCCCAGGAGTTCATCGCGCACCTGGGTGAGACCCCAAAAATTGGGGGGACCCCCAAAATCCGGCAGCACCCCAAAAAATGGGGGGCACCCCAAAAATCCCCCAAAATCCCCCCAAAAATCCCGGGTGAAAATCCAAAATCTCGAGTGAAATCTCAAAATCCTCTGGGCTGGACATCGCCCAGGAGTTCATCGCGCACCTGGGTGAGACCCCAAAAATTGGGGGACCCCAAAATCCGGCAGCGCACCCCAAAAAATGGGGGCACCCCAAAAATCCCGGAGTGAAACCCCAAAAATCCCGGAGAGAAACCCCAAAAATCCGGGATAAAAACTCAAAATCCCGAGTGAAATCTCAAAATCCTCTGGGCTGGACACGCCCAGGAGTTCATCGCGCACCTGGGGGAGACCCCAAAATCCGGGGGAACCCCAAAATCCGGCAGCGCACCCCAAAAAATGGGGGCACCCCAAAAATCCCCCCAAAAACCGAGAGAAAAACCCGGAGAGAAACCACAAAAATCCCGGGTGAAAATCCCAAAAATCCTCTGGGCTGGACATCGCTTCCAGGAGTTCATCAGCACCTGGGTGAGAGCCCAGAAATTGGGGGGACCCCAAAATCCGGCAGGGCACCCCAAAAAATGGGGGACCCCAAAAATCCCCCAAAAACCCCAAAAATTCCCCCCAAAAACCGAGAGAAAAACCCCAAAATCCTCTGGGCTGGACATCGCCCAGGAGTTCATCGCGCACCTGGGTGAGCCCCCCAAAATCCGGGGGAACCCCAAAATTTGTTAGGGCACCCCAAAAAATGGGGGCACCCCAAAAATCCCGGAGTGAAACCCCAAAAATCCCGGGTAAAAACTCAAAATCTCGAGTGAAATCTCAAAATCCTCTGGGCTGGACACGCCCAGGAGTTCATCGCGCACCTGGGTGAGACCCCAAAATCCTGGGGAACCCCAAAATCCGTCAGGGCGCCCCAAAAAATGGGGGGACCCCAAAAATCCCGGAGTGAAACCCCAAAAATCCCCCAAAAACCGAGAGAAAAACGCCAAAAATTCGGGTGAAAATCCAAAATCCTCAGGGCTGGACAGCCCAGGAGTTCATCGCGCACCTGGGTGAGCCCCCAAAAGTGGGGGACCCCAAAATCGGCAGAGCCCCAAAAAATGGGGCACCCCAAAAATCCCCCAAAAATCCCCCAAAAACCCCAAAACCGAGAGAAAAAACCCCAAAATCCTCAGGGCTGGACATCGCCCAGGAGTTCATCAGCACCTGGGTGAGAGCCCAAAAGTGGGGGACCCCAAAATCCATCAGGGCACCCCCAAAAAATGGGGGCACCCAAAAATCCCGGAGTGAAACCCCAAAAATCCCAGAGAAAACCCCAAAATCCCCCCAAAACCCGAGAGAAAAACCCCCAAAATCCTCTGGGCTGGACATGGCCAGGAGTTCATCGGCAGCACCTGGGTGAGACCCCCAAAATCCTGGGGAACCCCAAAAATCCGGCAGGGCACCCCAAAAATGGGGGCACCCCAAAATCCCCAAAAATCCCCCAAAAACCCCCAAAATCCTGAGAGAAACCACAAAAATCCCCCAAAAATCCCATCAGGACACCCCAAAATCGGGAGGACACCCCAAAATCTCAGTGGAACATCACAGAATTTGGGGGACCCCAAAATCCCATCAGGGCACCCCAAAAAATGGGGGCACCCCAAAAATCCCAGTGAAACCCCAAAAATCCCGAGGTGAAACCCCAAAATCCCCCAAAAACCGAGAGAAAAACCCCCAAAAATCCCTCTGGGCTGGACACGCCCAGGAGTTCATCAGCACCTGGGTGAGACCCCAAAAATTGGGGGACCCCAAAATCCGGCAGAGCGCCCCAAAAAATGGGGGCACCCCAAAAATCCCGGAGTGAAACCCCAAAAATCCCGGAGTGAAACCCCAAAAATCCCCCAAAAACCGAGAGAAAAAACCCCAAAAATCCTCAGGGCTGGACATCGCCCAGGAGTTCATCAGCACCTGGGTGAGACCCCCAGAATTGGGGGGACCCCAAAATCCGGCAGGGCGCCCCAAAAATGGGGGCACCCCAAAAATCCCCCAAAAATCCCCCCAAAAACCCCAAAAATTCCCCCCAAAAACCGAGAGAAAAACCCCAAAATCCTCTGGGCTGGACACGCCCAGGAGTTCATCGCGCACCTGGGTGAGACCCCAAAATCCTGGGGAACCCCAAAATCCGGCAGCGCACCCCAAAAAATGGGGGCACCCCAAAAATCCCGGAGTGAAACCCCAAAAATCCCCCCAAAAACCGAGAGAAAAAACCCCAAAAATCCCGGAGAGAAACCCAAAAATCCCCCAAAACCGCCCCAAAAAATCCCATCAGGACACCCCAAAATCTCAGTGGAACACCCCCAAAATCTCAGTGGAACACCCCAAAATTTGGGGGGACACCCTAAAATCCCATCAGGGCACCCCAAAAAATGGGGGCACCCCAAAAATCCCGGAGAAAAACCCCAAAAATCCCCCCAAAATCCCCACGGGACACCCCAAAATTTGGGGGGACACCCCAAAATCTCATCAGGGCACCCCAAAATTTGGGGGGACACCCTAAAATCTCAGTGGGACACCCCAAAATTTCCATGGGACGCCCCAAAATCTCATAGAAACACCCCAAAAAATGGGGGCGCCCCAAAAATCCCGGAGAGAAACCCCAAAATCCCCCAAAAATCCCCACGGGACACCCCAAAATTTGGGGAGACACCCCAAAAATCCCATCAGGGCACCCCAAAATCTCAGAGGGACACCCCAAATTTTCCATGGGACACCCCAAAATCCCTGAGGGACACCCCAAAATCTCAGTGGAACACCCCAAAATTTGGGGGGACACCCCAAAAAATGAGGGAACCCCAAAAATCCCGGAGTGAAACCCCAAAAATCCCCCAAAATCCCACGGGACACCCCCAAAATTTGGGGGACACCCCAAAATCTCATCAGGGCACCCCCAAAATTTGGGGGGACACCCTAAAATCTCAGTGGGACACCCCAAAATTTCCATGGGGCCCCAAAATCTCACTTAGAAACACCCCCAAAAAATGGGGAGCCCCAAAAATCCCGGCGAGAAACCCCAAAAATCCCCCAAAATCCCCACGGGACACCCCAAAATTTGGTGGGACACCCCAAAAATCCCATCAGGGCACCCCAAAATCTCAGAGGGACCCCCAAAATCTCATAGGGACACCCCAAAAAATGGGGGCGCCCCAAAAATCCCGGAGAAAAACCCCCAAAATCCCCCCAAAAATCCCCACGGGACACCCCAAAATTTGGGGGGGACACCCCAAAATCCCCTCAGGGCACCCCAAAATCCCCCCAGAATTTGGGGGGCCCCCCTGAACCCCGGTTTTTGGCAGAGGCCGTGGTCAGCAGCGGGCGGGTGGAGAAATCCCCCCACGAGCAGGAGATCAAATTCTTCGCCAAGGTTTGGGGGGACCCCAAAATTTGGGGTGGGGGACCCCGAAAATGGGATGGGACCCCGAAAAATGGGATGGGGGATGCCAAAATTGGGATGGGGGGCCCCAAAAATGGGTGGGGGACCCCAAATCTGGGAGGAGAGACCCCAAAAAATGAATGGGGACCCTAAAAATTGGGATGGGGGATCCTAAAAATGGGATGGGACACCCCAAAAATCGGGTGGGGGACCCCAAAATTGGGATAGGATACCCCAAAAATTGGGATGGGGGACCCCAAAAATGGGAAGGGACCCCGAAAAATGGGATGGGGAACCCAAAAATGGGATGGGACCCCCAAAAAATTGGGATGGGGGACCCCAAAAAATGGGATGGGGGATGCCAAAATTGGGATGGGGGATCTAAATATGGGATGGGGACCCTAAGAAATTGGGTGGGGGACCCCAAAATTTGGGATGGGGGACCCCCAAAAATCGGGTGGGGGATCCCAAAATTGGGATGGGACTCCCCAAAAATGGGATGGGGAACCCAAAGTGGGATGGGACCCCAAAAATTGGGATGGGAGACCCAAAAATGGGATGGGGCACCCCAAAAATCGGGTGGGGGACCCCAAAAATGGGATGGGACACCCCAAAATTGAGATGGGGGACCCCAAATTTGTGATGGGACCCCAAAAATGGGATGGGGGATCCCAAAAATGGGATGGGGGATGCCAAAATTTGGGTGAGACTCCCCAAAAATGGGATGGGGGATGCCAAAATTTGGATGGGGCACCCCAAAAATTGGGATGGGGGACCCCCAAAAATTGGCTTAGGGGCACCCCAAAATTTGGGATGGGGAGACCCCAAAAAATGGGATGGGGGACCCTAAAAATTGGATGGGACACCCAAAATTTGGATGGGGACCCTGAAATTGGGGTGGGGGACCCTAAAAAATCAGGGTGGGGACCCCAAAAATGAGATTTGGGGAACCCAAAATTTGGGTGGGACACCCCCAAAAAATGGGATGGGGGAATCCAAAATTTGGGTGGGGGACCCCAAAAATGGGATGGGGGAACCCAAAGTTGGGGTGGGGAAACCCAAAATTTGGATGGGGGACCCCGAAAATGAATGGGAGATCCAAAAATGGGATGGGGCACCCCAAAAATCGGGTGGGGGATCCCAAAAAGGGGATGGGTGATCCCAAAAATGGGATCGGGGAACCCAAAATTGGGATGGGGGGTCCCCAAAATTGGATGGGGCACCCCAAAAATGGGATGGGGGACCCCAAAAATGGATGGGGGACCCCAAAAATTGGGATGGGGGATGCCAAAATTGGGATGGGGGGCCCCAAAAAATGGGGTGGGGGACCCCAAAAATGGGATGAGGGAACCCAAAAATGGGATGGGGGACCCAAAAAATGGGATGGGGGACCCAAAATTTGGATGGGGGACCCTGAAATTGGGGTGGGGGACCCAAAAATGGATGGGGACCCCAAAAAATGGGATGGGGGATCCCAAAAATGGGATGGGGACCCCCAAAAATGAATGGGAGATCCAAATATTGTGATGGGGACCCCAAAAATGGGGTGAGACACCCCAAAATTGGGATGAGACTCCCCAAAATTTGGGATGGGGGACCCCAAAAATGGGATGGGGGACCCAAAAAATGGGATGGGGGAACCCAAAATTTGGATGGGGAACCCCAAAAAGGGGATGGGACACCCCAAAAAGGGGATGGGGGAATCCCAAAATTGGGGTGAGACTCCCCAAAATTGGGATGGGGGCCTCAAAAATGGGATGGGGGATCCCAAAATTTGGCTGGGACACCCCAAAATTTGGGATGGGGGACCCTAAAAAGGGGATGGGGGATCCCAAAATTGGGATGGGACCCCAAAAAATGGGATGGGGCACCCCAAAAAATGGATGGGACACCCCAAATTTGGGATGGGCTATTTGGGGTCTCTGTGGGTTATTTTGGGCTCCCTTTGGGGTTTTTGGGTTCTTAATGGGATATTTGGGATTTTTATGGATTATTTTGGGGTTTTATGGGATATTTGGGGTCCCTTTGGGGTTTTTGGGGTTCTCTGGGTGGTTTTGGATTCCCTTTGGGGTTTTTGGGGTCCCTTTGGGGTTTTTGGGTTCTTTATGGGATATTTGGGATTTTTATGGGTTATTTTGGGGTTTTTATAGATTATTTTGGGATTTTATGGGTTATTTTGGGGGTTTTGTGGATTATTTTGGGGGTTTTGTGGATTATTTTGGGTTTTTTATGGGATATTTGGGTTTTTATGGATTATTTTTGGGTTTATGGATTATTTGGGGGTTTTTTATAGATTATTTGGGGTTTTTATGGATTATTTTTGGGGTTTTATAGATTATTTTTGGGTTTTTATGGGATATTTGGGTTCCCTTTGGGGTTTTTGGGGTTCTCTGGGTGGTTTTGGGGTCCCTTTGGGGTTTTTGGGTTCTTAATGGGATATTTGGGATTTTTATGGGTTATTTTGGGGTTTTATGGGATATTTGGGGTCCCTTTGGGTTTTTTGGGGTTCTCTGGGTGGGTTTTGGGGTTCTCTGGGTGGTTTTGGGGTCCCTTTGGGGTTTTTGGGGTCTTAATGGGATATTTGGGATTTTTAGGGGTTATTTTGGGGTTTTATGGATTATTTTGGGGTTTTATGGGATATTTGGGGTCCCTTTGGGATTTTGGGGTCCCTTTGGGGTTTTTGGGTTCTTAATGGGATATTTGGGATTTTTATGGGGTATTTTGGGGTTTTATGGATTATTTTGGGGTTTTATGGGATATTTTGGGGTTTTATGGATTATTTTGGGGTTTTTATGGGATATTTTGGGTTTTTATTGATTATTTTGGGTTTTTCTGGGGTATTTGGGGTTTTTCTGGGGTATTTGGGTTCTTTATGAATTTTTTGGGGTTCTCTGGGTGGTTTTGGGGTTCTCTGGGTGATTTTGGGGTCCCTTTTGGGGTTTTTGGGTTCTTAATGGGATATTTGGGATTTTTAGGGGTTATTTTAGGTTTTATGGGACATTTGGATTGTCTCTGTGGGTTATTTTGGGGTCCTTTGGGGTTTTTGGGGTTCTCTGGGTGGTTTTTGGGGTTCTCTGGGTGGTTTTGGGGGTCCCTTTGAGTTTGGTTCTTAATGGGATATTTGTGATTTTTATATGGAGTTTATTTTGTGGTTTTATGGGATATTTGGGAGTCCCTATGGGATATTTGGGGTCCCTTTGGGGTTTTGGGGGTTCTCTGGGTGGTTTTGGAGGTCTCTACTGGGATGTTGGGGTCTCTGTGGGTTATTTTGGGGTCCCTTTGGGGTTTTGGGGTTCTCGGGGGTGGTTTTGGGGTTCTCTGGGTGGTTTTGGGGTCCCTTTGGGGTTTTGGGATTCTTAAAGGGATATTTGGGATTTTTATGGGTTATTTTGGGGTTTTTATAGATTATTTTGGGATTTTATGGATTATTTTGGGGTTTTTTATGGGATATTTGGGTTTTTATGGATTATTTGGGGTTTTATGGATTATTTTTGGGTTTTTATGGGATATTTGGGTTCCCTTTGGGTTTTTTGGGGTTCTCTGGGTGGTTTTGCGGTTCTTTATGGGATATTTGGGGTCTCTGTGGGTTATTTTGGGCTCCCTTTGGGTTTTTTGGGGTTCTCTGGGTGGTTTTGGGGTCCCTTTGGGGTTTTGGGTTCTTAATGGGATATTTGGGATTTTTATGGGTTATTTTTGGGTTTCATGAAGTTATTTGGGGTTTTATGGGTTCTTTGTGTTCCCTTCGGGTTTTTCGGGGTTCTCTGGGTGGTTTTGGGGTCCCTTTGGGGTTTTGGGGTTCTTAATGGGATATTTGGGATTTTTATGGATTATTTTGGGGGTTTTTATGGGGTATTTTGGGGTTTTCATGGGGTATTTGGGGTTTTTATGGGTTCTTTGTGTTCCCTTTGGGTTTTTGGGGTTCTCTGGGTGGTTTTTGGGGTTCTCTGGGTGGTTTTGGGGCCCAGCTCCCCCCGACCCCGCCGTTTTTTCCCCTCCCCAGATTTTGCTGCCCCTCATCAATCAGTATTTCCACAACCACTGCCTCTACTTCCTCTCCACCCCGGCCCAGGTGTTGGGCAGCGGCGGCCACGCCTCCAACAAGGAGAAGGAGATGATCACCAGGTGGGACCCCAAAAATTCCCACCCCCAAAAAAAAACCACCCCCAAAAAATCCCGCCCCAAAAACACCAAATCTCAAAAAAAAAAATCCCGCCCCAAAAAAATCCCGCCCCAAAAAAATCCCACCCCAAAAAACCCGTAATCCTCTTCGGTGGGACCCCAAAAAATCCCAGCCCAAAAACCCAAATCTCTCCAAAAAAATCCGCCCCAAAATCCAAATCCCAAAAAAATCCCACCCCAAAAGCCCAAATTCTCCTCGTGGGACCCCAAAAAATCTCACCCCAAAAACCCTAAATCTCCAAAAAATCCCACCCCAAAAATCCAAATCCCCAAAAATCCCATCCTAAAATACCCAGCCCAAAAAATCCGCCCCAAAAACACCAAATCTCAAAAAAATCCCGCCCAAAAAAATCCCGCCCCAAAATACCAAATCTCAAAAAAATCCTGCCCCAAAAATCCCGGCCCCAAAAAGCACCAAATCTCAAAAAAAAAAAATCCCGCCCCAAAAATCCCGTCAAAAAATCCCACCCCAAAAAATCCCACCCAAAAACCCAAATTCTCCTCGTGGGACCACAAAAAATCCCAGCCCAAAAACCCAAATCTCAAAAAAAATCCCACTTAAAAACCTAAATCCCAAAAATCTCATCCTAAAATACCCACCCCAAAAAAAATCCCGCCCCAAAAACACCAAATCTCAAAAAATCCCTTCATCCATGCAAAAATCCCACCCCAAAAACCAAATCCCCAAAATCCCATCCTAAAATACCCACCCCAAAAAATCCACCCCAAAAAATCCCACCTAAAAAGCCTCAAATCCCCCAAAAATCCCACCCCAAAACCCCCAAAAATCCTGCCCAAAAATCCACCCAAAAAAATCCCACCCAAAACTCTCCAGGGTACCCAGGTGGGACCCCAAAATTCCCACCCCAAAAAATCCCACCCCAAAAAATGCAGCCCCAAAAACACCAAATCCTCGCATCCGCCCCAAAAAAATCCCACCCTAAAAACCCCAAATCCTCCTCGTGGGACCCCAAAAAATCCCAGCCCAAAAAACCCAAATCCCCAAAAAAATCCCACCCCAAAAAACCCAAATCCCAAAAAAAATCCCACCCCAAAAAAATCCCATCCCAAAAAACCCAAATCCCCAAAAAAATCCCACCCTAAAATACCCGAAATCCCCCCAAAAAATCCCATCCCAAAATACCCACCGCAGAAAAATCTCACCCCAAAAAAATCCCACCCCAAAAAACCCAAATCTCCCAAAACAATCCCACCCCAAAAACCCCAAATCCCCCCCAAAAAATCGCACCCCAAAAACCCCAAATTTCCCCTTAAATCCTTCCTGAGAATTTGGATTTTGGGGGATTTGAGAGGTAGATTTGGGGTTTTAGATTTGGGATTTTGAGGTTTTACAGTTTGGGTTTTGATTTTTGGGGTTTTCTGAGTTTGAGATTACAGGGGTTTGAGGTTTTGGGGGTTTTAGAGTTTTGGGATTTTTGGAATTTTGAGATTTTTGGGTTTCAGATTTTAGGATTTTTGGGATTTGGGAGTTTTGAGGACTGGGATTTTGAGGTTTAGGGTTTTGGGATTTTGAGGTTTTGGGGTTTTGGTGTTTTGAGATTTTGAGATTTTGGGATTTGGGGATTTGGGGTTTTGAGATTTTGAGGTTTTGGGATTTTGGGGTTTTGGGGTTTTGGGATTTTGGGATTTTGAGATTTTGGGGTTTTGGGATTTTGGGAATTTGGGATTTTGGGGTTTTGGGATTTTGGAATTTTTGGGAATTTGGGTTTTGAGATTTTTGGGATTTGGGATTTTGGGTTTGGGCTTTGGGATTTTTGGGGTTTTGGGATTTTTGGGTTTGAGGTTTTGGGATTTTGGGATTTTGAGATTTTGGGATTTTTGGAATTTGGGGTTTTGTAGGTTTCTGGGGGTTTTGGGATTCACGGGATTTTTTGTGGTTTGGGATTTTGGGACCCCCTGACCCCCGTCTCACCCCCAGCCTGTTCTGCAAACTGGCAGCACTGGTTGACACCGGATTGTAAAGCTGTTAGGTAACTGGGAACACTAGGGAGGGGACTGGGAGGGACACTAAGGATATACTGGGGGATACTGGGATATACTGGGGGATACTGGGATATACTGAGGGATACTGGGGGGACACTGGGGTTACTGGGGGACACTGGGAGGGACACTGGGGGATACTGAGGGGATACTGAGGGGATACTGGGATATACTAGGGGATACTGGGATATACTGGGGACACTGGGGGGACACTGGGGGACACTGGGATTTACTGGAGGACACTGGGAGATACTGGGATATACTGGGGGGGGCACTGGGGACACTGAGGGGGACACTGGGGGACACTGGGGAGGATACTGGAATATACTGGAGGACACTGGGGGGACACAGAGGGTTACTGGGATTTACTGGGATTTACTGGGGGACACTGGTGGGACACTGGGATTTACTGGGGTGACACTGGGATATACTGAGGGGGTTACTGGGGGTTACTGGGATATACTGGGATATACTGGGGAGATATTGGGATATACTGGGGGACACTGGGGGGACACTGGGGGTTACTGGGATATACTGGAGGGACACTGGGAGGACACGGGATTTACTGGGAGTGACACTGGGATATACTGGGGGTTACTGGGATATACTGGGAGGACACTGGGAGTTACTGGGATTTCCTGGGGTGACACTGGGATATACTGAGGGGTTACTGGGATGTACTGGGAGGCACTGGGAGGACACTGGGATTTACTGGGGTGACACTGGGATATACTGGGGGGTTACTGGGATGTACTGGGAGGCACTGGGAGGACACTGGGATTTCCCTGGGGTGACACTGGGATTTACTGGGGGGTTACTGGGGGTTACTGGGATATGCTGGAGGACACTGGGAGTTCACTGGGATTTCCTGGGGTGACACTGGGATTTACTGGGGGGTTACTGGGGGTTACTGGGATGTACTGGGAGGCACTGGGAGGACACTGGGATTTCCTGGGGTGACACTGGGATTTACTGGGGGGTTACTGGGGGTTACTGGGATATACGGGATGTACTGAGGGGAGATATTGGGATATACTGGGGACACTGGGGGGACACTGGGGGAGCACTAGGATTTACTGGGATATGCTGGGGGGGGACACTGGGAGGACACTGGGATTTACTGGGGGTGACACTGGAATATACTGGGGGTTACTGGGGGTTACTGGGATATACTGGGATGTACTGGGGAGATATTGGGATATACTGGGGACACTGGGGGGACTGGGGGACACTGGGGGTTACTGGGATATACTAGGGGAGACACTGGGTGGACACTGGGATTTCCTGGGGTGACACTGGGATTTACTGGGGGTTACTGGGGGTTACTGGGATGTGCCGGGGAGATATTGGGATATACAGGGGACACTGGGGGATACTGGGGGACACTGGGAGCACTGGGGTTTACTGGGAGTGACTGGGGGGCAACTGGGGAGTTACTGGGATTTACTAGGGTGACACTGGGATTTACTGGGGGTTACTGGGGGTTTACTGGGATGTACCCGGGGAGATATTGGGATATACTGGGGACACTGAGGGGACACTGGGGGTTACTGGGATACTGGAGGACACTGGGAGGGACACTGGGATTTACTGGGGGGTTACTGGGGGTTACTGGAATATACTGGGGGACACTGGGAGGACACTGGGATTTCCTGGGGTGACACTGGGATATACTGGGGGGTTACTGGGGGTTACTGGGATATACTGAGGGGAGATATTAGGATATACTAGGGGACACTGGGGGACACTGGGGGAGCACTAGGATTTACTGGGAGTGACTGGGGGGACACTGGGATTTGCTAAGAGTTACTGGGGTTACTGGGATGTACTGGGGAGATATTTGGGATATACTGGGGACACTGAGGGGACACTGGGGGTTACTGGGATATACTGGGGGACACTGGGAGGACACTGGGATTTCCCTGGGGTGACACTGGGATATACTGAGTTACTGGGGGTTACTGGGATGTACTGGGGAGGCACTGGGAGGTGCCACCAGTGCCAGTGTCCCCGTGTCAGGCACGAGGCACTGGCAGTGGTGAACTGCTGCTGATCTGGCTCCCTGGGCCAGGTGAGGGACAAGGCAGCCCCAAGTGTCCCCAAATGTCCCCAATGTGTCACTCAAAGTGTCACCAAAAGTGTCCTAAAGTGTCACCAAAGTGACACCAAAGTGTCACCAAAGTGTCTACAGTGTCCCCAAATGTCTAAAGTGTTCTAAAGTGTCTCAAAGTGTCCATAGGTGTCATAGAAATTGTCATCGCAAAGTGTCACCAAAGAGTGTGTGCGAGTGTGTAAAGTGTCACCAAAGTGTCGCAAGTGTCATAGAAACTGTCACTGGTGTCCTGGAGTGTCACCAAAAGTGTGACCAAAGTGTCATAAAATGTCGCAAGAGTGTCTGAGAGTGACAGATTATTAGTAAGTGTCGCAAAGTGTCATAAAGTGTCATAAGCGTGACCAAGGTGTCACTAGAAGTGTCTGAAAGTGTCATCAAAGTGACACCAATTGTCTGAAAGTGTCACCAAAGTGTCATAAAGGGTGTCACCAAAGTGTGTGTAGGTGTGTAGAGTGTCATAGAAGTGTCATAGAAGTGTGTGCCAGGTGTGCGTAGAAGTGTCATAAAGAGGGTGTTACTGGTGTCTAGGAGTGTCTTAAAATGTCAGTGTCATAAAGTGTCCCTAGTTGTCTTAAAATGTCACTGGTGTCACCAAAGAGTGTTACTGGGTGTCATGGTGTCACTTAAAATGTCCCAAAGTGTGTAAGCCAAAAGTGTCACCAAAATGTCTCGGAGGTGTGTGGGTGTGTAAAGTGTCATAAAATGTCACCAAAGTGTCTGAGAGTGTCACCAAAGTGTCATAAGAGTGTCATAGTGTCACCAAAGTGTTACTGAGATTGTCTGGTGTCACCAAAATGTCATGAAAGTGTCATAAAATGTCACCAAAGTGTCACCAAAGTGACACTCAGGAGTCTAGGTGTCTTGAAATTGTCATGAGGTGTCATAAAAGTGTCACTGAATTGTCAACAGTGTCACCCAGATGTCATAAAAATGTCACCAAGGTGTCATCAAAATGTGACCAAAGTGTCACCAAAGTGTCACCAAAATGTCTGAGTGTCGCAGAGTGTCCCAAAGTGTCTAGGTGTCACCTAGTTGTCGTAAAGTGTCACAAAGTGTTCCCAAAGTGTCAGTGTCACTAGGTGTCGGGTGTCACCAAAGTGTCTCAGGTTGTCACAGGTTGTCACTAGAAATGTCACTAGTGTGAGTAGGTGTCACCAAAGTGTCACCAAATTGTCACGAGTGTCACAGTTGTCTGCAAAAATGTCGCCAGGAGTTGATACCAAAGATGTGGACGAGGTGTCCTCGAAAGTGTCTCAGGGTGTGCTGAAATTGTCACTGGATTGTCACCAAAGTGTCACCAAAGGGGTGTCCCCAAGTGTCACCAAAATGTCACCCAAAAGTGTCTAGGGAAGTGTCAACAGGTGTCACTGGGGTGTGACCGAAGTGTCATAGAGTGTCACCAAAGTGTCACCAGTGTGTCACTGAATTGTCACCAGGTGTCACTGGATTGTCATAGAGTGTCACCAAAGTGTCACCAAGTGTGTAAAATGTGATAGAGTGTCACCAAAGTGTCTCAAAGTGTCACAGAGTGTCTCAGGTGTCATGAAAGGTGTCACCAAAATGTCCCCAAATGTGACCAGGTGTCAACAAAGTGTCATGATTGTGACTGAGTGTCATTAAAAGTGTCATCAAAGTGTCATGGAAATTGTCATGGTGTGTGGGGTGTCTGCCAAATGGTCACCAGTGTCACCAAAAATGTGACCCAGAGAGTGTCTCATAGGTGTATGAGAGTGTCTCAAAGTGTCCTTAGGTGTCCCAATGTCTAATGTCCTAATCCTAATCCCTCAGTCCCCCAATGTCTAGTCTGAATCCCCAATGATGCTGTGTCCCAATCCCCAATGATACAGTGTGTCCAATGTCTGTGTCTCAATGTCCTCCAATGTCCTAGTCTCAGTCCCTCAATGTCCACTGTCCCCAAATGTCTAGTGTCCAAGTCCCCAATGTCCCCAATGTCACAGTCCCCAATGTCTAATGCTGCCCACAATGTCACAATGTCTGTCCAATCCTCAATGCAATGTCACAATGCAATGTCTGTCCCCAGGATGATGAGTGAAGTCAGGGCCGAGGATCGTCAAGGGCAGTTGGTGTCCCTGTGTCTGTCCATGTCTAATCCCCAATGTCCCCAATGTCCCCAATGCCCCCAATCCCCTCAATGTCCCCACTGTCCCAAATATCCCCAATGTCCCCAATGTCCCCAATGTCCGTGCAGTCTGATCCCCCAATGTCCCCAATGTCCCCAATGTCCCCAGTGTCCACAATGTCCATCCCTAAATATCCCCAATGTCTAATATCCCCAATACAATGTCCCCCAGTCCCTGTATCACAGTGTCTGTGCTAATCCCCCAATGTCACAATCCCCCAATGTCCCAATGTCCCCTGTCCGCAGGGGTGATGAAATCGGGCCCCGAGATGCGTCAAGGCCAGACTCGCTCGTTCTTAGTCGTGAGGACATGGAGAAAGTTCGAGGAGCAGCTGCGGCTGGGCAGGCTTGAGCGCCCCCACCAAGGGCGTGGCCCAGAATGTCACCCTACACACCTCGGTGGCTGCCGTGCTCACTCCAGCTGTTAGAGCACCTGGCCGAGCACCAGTTAGGATAGCGTCATCAAGTGAGTGTACGAGGGACACTGAGACGTGGACATTAGGGACTGAGGGAGATTGACATTAGGACAATGAACATTAGAGACATTGAGACTACTAGAGGAGATCAAGGGACATTAGAGGCTACCTAATAAAACACTAGGGGACACTGGGGACATTAGAGAGATATTGAGGACACTGGGAGAGATCAGGGACATTGGGGGATAATGAGGACACTGAGACATTGGGGACGCAGAACTCTGAGGCACTAGAGGGGCACTAGAGATCAGGGGACATTGGGGATTATTAGGGACATTGGGGACACTGAAGCAGTGAGAGAGATACTGAGACATTGGGACTGTGGGGACATAGGGAGATCAGGGACGTGGGGAGACGATGAGGACACTAGAGGACACTGGGGACCACTAGAGACACTGAGGGGACTGGGGACAGTGAGACACTGGACCCAAAGCTCACCTACACCTGGTGGCGCTGCTGCCCGATGCTCACCGCGCTGTTCGAGCACCTGGCCGAGCACCAGTTCGGGGATGACGTCATCCGTGAGTGGCAGGGGACCACGGGGACATTGGGACATTAGAGAGTTGTGAGATTGGGGACGTGGGAACATTAGGGACATTAGGGACACATTAGGGGACACTGGGGAGATCAGGGACATTGGGGGATATTGGGGACACTGGGGACACTGGGGACATTGGGGACACTGGGGAGATCCAAGGGGACATTGGGGGATATTGGGGACACTGGGGACACTGGGGACATTAGAGGGACACTGGGGACACTGGGGACACTAGGGACATTGGGGACACTGGGGAGATCAAGGGACATTAGGACACTGGGGGTTACTAGGGGACACTGGGGGACACTAGGAGGACACTGGGGAGAATCAGGGACATTGGGGGATGTTAGGGGACACTGGGGACACTGTGGGGACACTGGGGACACTGGGGCCCAGAAACGTCACCTACACCTCAGTGGGCTGCTGCCCGTACCCAGCTGTTACGAGCACCTGGCGAGCACCAGTTAGGGATGGCGTCATCCAGTGAGTGCACGAGGGGACATTATTGGACATTAGGACATTAGGAGGGACTGGGGACACTAGGGACACTAGAGGGGAGATCAGGGACATTAGGGGATATTAGAGGACACTGGGGACACTGGGGACACTGGGGACGATGAGGGGATTAGGGGATGTGGGGACACTGGGGACATTTGGGACATTGGGGCCACTGGGGACACCCTAGAGGACACTAGGGACAGTGAGGGATTGGGGATATTGAGGACACTGGGGGACATTTGAGACATTGGGGACACTGGGTGCATTGGGGATATTAGGGGACATTGGGGCGATTTAGGGACAGTGGGGACATTGGGGGATTAGGGGACATTGGGGACATTGGAGACAATGGGGCCCAGTGGGGACAGTGGGGACATTTGGGACACTGGGGACATTGGGAATATTGGGGACATTGGGGACATTGGGGGATATTGGGGACAGTGGGGACACTGGTGATACCGTGGGGAAACTCTGGGGACACTCTGGTGCCACTTTGGGGACACTGGTGCCACCCTGGGGACATTTTGGGGACACTGGTGACACCGTGAGGACCTCTGGTGACACTGGGTGACACCCTGGGTGCCACTTGGGGACACGGTGCCACCCTAGGGACACTCTGGGGACACGTTGGAGACACGCTGAGACTGGTGGCAGCTCTGGGGACACTGTGGGGACACTGGGGACACTTTGAGGACACTGGAGATACCCTGGGGACACTCTGGGGACACTTTGGGGACACTGGTGCCACCCAGGTGCCACTTTGGGGGCACTGGGGACACTCTGGGGACACTCTGGGGACACTGGTGCCACCCTAGTGCCACTTTAGGGACACTGGAGATACCCTAGGGGACACTGTGGGGACACTCTGGGGACACTGGTGCCACCCTGAGTGCCACTTTGGGGACACTGGAGATACCCTGGGGGATACTCTGGGGACACTTTGGGGACCCTGGTGCCACCCTGGTGCCACTTTGGGGACACTGGAGATACCCTGGGGATACTCTGGGGACGCCCCCAGGGGACCCTGGTGCCACCCTGGTGCCACTTTAGGGGCACTGGTGGCACCCTAGGGGCCTCTGGGGCACTTTGGGGACCCTGGTGCCCAACCTGGTGCCATTTGGGGACACTAGGGGGCTGGGTGCCCTCTGGGGACACTGGTGCCCACTCTGGTGCCACCCTAGGGGACACTTTAGGGACGCTGGGGACACTTTGGGGACACTGGTGCCACTCTGGTGCCACCCTGGGGACACTTGGGGACACTGGAGATACCCTAGGAGGACACCCTAGGACCTCTGGGGACACTGGTGCCACCCTGGTGCACTGGTGACACTTTGGGGACACCCTGGTGCCACTGGTGCCACTGGTGCCACTACTGGTGCCACCGCCGTGTCCCGTGGACGTGCAGGTTTCCTGTTACGCATCCTGTGCAGCATCTACAGCCTGGGCACACCCTGGCAGACCCCTGGTGGACAGGTGAGCACCCAAAACCACCGAGGGGACCCACAAAAACACAGGGGGACCCCAGCGAAATAACAGGGGGACACAAAAAAATAACAGGACACAAAAATAGCAGGGGGACACAAAAAATAACAGGAGGACACAAAAATAGCAGGGGGACACAAAAAGATAACAGGGGGGACACAAAAAAATAACAGGACCCCAAAAAAATAACAGGGGGACACAAAAAAATAAAGAGGGGGACACAAAAATCACATCCTGGCCACAGGCACCTGCCACTTGGGCACCTGGTGGACAGGTGAGCACCCCAAAAACACCGAGGGGACCCCAAAAACACCGGGGGGACCCCGAAAATAACAGGGGGGACACAAAAAATAACAGGGGGGACACAAAAAATAACGGGGGACACAAAAAAATCACATCTACAGCCTGGGCACCGCCCATGGGCACCTGGTGGACAGGTGAGCACCCCAAAAAATCACCGACCCCAAAAAATAACAGGGGTCCCAAAAAATAAATGGGGGATACAAAAATAACAGAGGGACCCAAAAACAACAGGGGGGACACAAAAATAACAGGGGGGACCCCAAAATTCCCAAAAATTCCCCAAGTGTCCCCAACTATCCCCAATGTCCCCAAATGTTCCCAGTGTCCCCAAAAGTCCCCAAAATATCCCCAAAATGACCCTAAAATGACCCCAAAAATTCCCCAAAAATTCTCAAAAAATTAAAAAAAATTTTTAAAAAAAATTCCGGAAAAATTCCGGAAAAATTTCGAAAAAATTCCCAAAAAATTCCCAAAAAGTTCCCAAAAATTCCCCAAGTGTCCCCAGATGTCCCCAATGTCCCAAATGTCCCCGGTGTCCCCAAAAGTCCCCAAAATGACCCTACAATGACCCCAAAATTTCCCAAAAAATTCCCCCAAAAAAATTCCCCAAAATTCCCCAAAAAATTCCCAAAAAATTCCCCAAAAAATTCCCAAAAATTTCCAAAAAATTCCCAAAAATTCCACAGAGTATCCTTAAATATCCCCAAATATCCCCAATGTCCCCGGTGTCCCCAATGTCCCCAAAAGTCCCCAAAATATCCCCAAAATGACCCTAAAATGATCCAAAAAGGACCCCAAAAATTCCCCCAAAAATTCCCAAAAAATTTAAAAAATTGCAGAAAAAAATTCCCAAAAATTTCCCAAAAATTCTCCAAATGTCCCCAATGTCCCCAGTGTCCCCAATGTCCCCAAAAGTCTCCAAAATATCCCCAAAATGACCCTAAGAATATTCCCAAAAATTTCCCAAAAAGGCCCCAATAAATTCACAAAAATTCCCCAAAAATCCCAAAAATTAAAAAAAAAAAAAATTCCCCAAAATTCCAAAAAAATTCCCGAAAATTCCCAAAAAATTCCAAAAATTCCCCAAAGATTCAAAAAAATCCCAAAAATTCATAAAATTCACAAAAATTCACAAAAATTCCCCAAAATTAAAAAAAGTTCCCCAAAATGCCAAAAGGATTCGAAAATTCAAGTGCCAAAATTCCCAAAAATTCTGAAGGATTCCCCAAAATTCCCAAAAGATTCCCCAAAAATCCTCCAAGTGTCCTGTTGTGCCACTTGAGGCATGGCTGGCCTAGTGAGTGTCTGGCTGATCTGGCTGACCCTGTGATGCGGTGTACGTTCCTGGAGCGCCAGCTGAACCACCTGAACCCCCAGCTCGGGTGTACAGCACCAAGAGCATCCGGGAGGCTGGCCGTGCGTGTCACCTGTGTCACCTGTGTCACCTGAGTGTCATGCCCGTGTGTGTCACCTGTGTCACACGCAGTCACCTGTGTGTCATTAATGTCACCTGTGTCACCTGTGTGTCACCTGAGTGAGCTGTGTCACCTGTGTTACCTGTGTCACCTGAACCCCCAGCTCGGTGTACAGCACCAGAGGCGCCGAGCGCTGCCCGTGCGTGTCACCTGTGTCACCTGAGTGTGATCTGTGTCACCTGTGTGTCACCTGTGTCACTGTGATCTGTGTTACCTGTGCCTGAACCCCAGCTCGTGTACAGCACCCAAGGCGCAGGGCACGTCGTCGTGTCACCTGTGTCACCTGTGTCACCTGTGTGTCACCTGTGTGTCACCTGATCACCTGTGTCACCTGCTGTCACCTGAGTGTGAGCTGTGTTTGCCTGTGTTACCTGTGTCACCTAGACCCCAGCTCGGTGTACAGCACCAAGAGCCCGGGGCTTGGCACGATCGTGTCACCTGTGTCACCTGTGTCACCCTGTGGCCTCCATGTGTCACCTGTATCACCTGTGTCACCCTGTGTCACCTGAGGTGAGCTGTGTCACCTGTGTTACCTGTGTTACCTGAACCCCAAAGCTTCGGTGTACAGCACCAAGAAGCCCGGGGCCCAGCAGCCGATGCGTGTCACCTGTGTCACCTGTGGCTCACCTGTGTGTCATTAATGTCACCTGTGTGTGATCTGTGTCACCTGTGTCACCTGTGTCACACCTGAGTCACCTGTGTGTGATCTGTGTCACCTGTGTCACCTGTGTCACCTGAGTGTGAGCTGTGTCACCTGTGTCACCTGTGTCACCTGTGTCACCTGAGTGTCACCTGGGTGTGAGCTGTGTCACCTGTGTCACCTGTGTCACCTGTGTCACCTGAGTGTCACCTGAGTGTGCCTGTGTGTCATTAATGTCACCTGTGTCACCTGTGTGTCATTAATGTCACCTGTGTATGCCTGTGTCACCTGTGCCACCTGAACCCCAGCTCGGTGTACAGCACCCAAGGCCCGAGGGCTTGCGTCGTCGTGTCACCTGTGCACTGAGTGTGATCGTGTGTGATCTGTGTCACCTGTGTCACCTGTGTCACCTGGGTGTGAGCTGTGTCACCTGTGTTACCTGTGTTACCTGAACCCCAGCAGGTGTACAGCACCAAGAGCTCTGAGGGCAGCCCGTGCGTGTCACCTGTGTCACCTGTGTGTCCGCACCTATGAGTGTCACCTGTGTCACACCTGAGTCACCTGTGTGCCATTAATGTCACCTGTGTCACCTGTGTCACCTGTGTGTCACCTGTGTGTCATTAATGTCACCTGTGTCACCTGTGTTACCTGTGCCACCTGAACCCCAGCTCGGTGTACAGCACCAAGAGCGCCCGGGAGCGTGCCCGTGCGTGTCACCTGTGTCACCTGTGTCACACCTGAGTCACCTGTGTGTGATCTGTGTCACCTGTGTCACCTGTGTCACCTGAGTGTGAGCTGTGTTACCTGTGTCACCTGTGTCACCCTGAACCCAGCTCGATTGTACAGCACCAAGGCCGGGGCTGGCGCCCGTGCGTGTCACCTGTGTCACCTGAGTGTCACCTGAGTGTCACCTGAGTCACCTGTGTCACCTGAGTGTCACCTGTGTGTCACCTGAGTGTCACCCGTGTCAGCTGTGTCACCTGAGTGCCACCTGTGCCACCTGTGTCACCTGTGTGTCATTGATGTCATCTGTGCCACCTGTGTCATCCCCCAACCCCCTGTCCCCAGCCCTGTCACCAGATGTCCCCCGATGTCCCAACCCTCTGTCCCCATGTCACAACCCTGGGCCTCCCCCCCCAAGCTGAGGATCTGTGCCCCGACCTGGGAGGTCCCCAGATGTCCCAGATGTCCCCAGATGTCCCCAGATGTCTCAGATGTCTCCAGATGTCCCCTAGCCCGTTCCCAGATGTCCCAGATCTGTCCCCAACCCTGTCCCTCTGTCCCCCCAGTCCTGGGCCTCCCCACGTGGGGGCTGTGCCCGGACCTGGGGATGTCCTAGATGTCCCCAGATGTCCCCAGATGTCCCCAGCCCGTTCCCAAGATGTCCCCCAGATGTCACTAGATGTCCCCAGATGTCCACAGCAGTTCCCAGATGTCACCAGATGTCCCCAGATGTCCCAGATGTCACCAGCCCGTTTCAGATGTTCTGGGGATGTCGAACCCTGTCCCCATGTCCCCAACCCTCTGTCCTCTGTCCCCCCAGTCCTGGGCCTCCCCAGTGGCATAGGGAGCTGTGCACGGACCTGGGGACTCTAGATGTCCCCAGATGTCCCCAGATGTCCCAACCCCCTGTCCCTCTGTCCCCAGTCCTGGGCCTCCCCCATGGCGTCGAGGCTGTGCCCGGACCATGGGGATGTCTAACCCTGTCCCTCTGTCCCCAACCCTCTGTCCCTCTGTCCCCAACCCCTGTCCCTCTGTCCCCAGTCCTGGGTCTCCCCCCTCGAGATTAGAGGAGCTGTGCCCTAGGGACCTGGGGATGTCTAACCGTGTCCCCACGTGTCCCCAACCCCTCTGTCCCCATGTCCACAACCCTGTCCCCCATGTCCCCAACCCCCTGTCCCTCTGTCCCCAACCCTCTGTCCCCATGTCCCCAGCCCTGTCCCATGTCACAACCCTCTGTCCCTCTGTCCCCCAGTCCTGGGCCTCCCAGCGGCGATGGGAGCTGTGCCCGGACCTGGGGGTGATCTAGATGTCCTAACCCCTCTGTCCTCTGTCCCCAACCCCTGTCCCTCTGTCCCCAACCCTGTCCCCGTGTCCCACAACCCCTGTCCCTTTCCCCCCCAGTCCTGGGCCTCCCCCCAGCCGTCAGAGGAACTGTGCCCGGGACCTGGGGATGTCTAGATGTCCCCAGCCCGTCCCCAGATGTCCCCAGCCCTGTCCCCAGATGTTACTAGATGTCACCAGATGTCTCAGATGTCACCAGCCCCGTTCCCAGATGTCCCTAGATCTGTCCCCACCCCCCTGTCCCTCTGTCCCCCCCAGTCCTGGGCCTCCCCCACATACGTCGAGGACCCGTGCCCGGACCTGGGGATGTCCCCAGATGTCCCCAGATGTCCCCAGCCCGTTCCCAGATGTCCCTCGATGTCCCCAGCCCTCTGTCCCCAGATGTCCCAAGATGTCCCCAGCCCCGTTCCCAGATGTCCCTAGATCTGTCCCAGCCCTGTCCCCATGTCCCCAACCCCCTGTCCCTCTGTCCCCCAGTCCTGGGCCTCCCCAGCAGCGTCGAGGAGCTGTGCCCGGACCTGGGGATGTCCCCAGATGTCCCCAACCCTCTGTCCCTCTGTCCCCAACCCCCTGTCCCTCTGTCCCCAACCCTGTCCCCATGTCCCCAACCCTCTGTCCCTTTCCTCCCCCCAGTCCTGGGCCTCCCCCCGCGCGTCGAGGAGCTGTGCCCGGACCTGCCGGACCTGGGCCGCCTGCTGGGGGACATCGGGGGGCTGGCGGCGTCGGGGGCGCGCTACACGGAGATGCCGCACGTCATCGAGGTGGCGCTGCCCATGCTGTGCCACTACCTGCCGCGCTGGTGGGAGCGCGGCCCCGACGCCGCCCCCCGCGGGCCCTGGGCCACCGCCGTGACGGGCCAGCACCTCAACGAGCTGCTGGGCCACATCCTGCGCATCGTGGTCAACAACCTGGGCATCGACGAGGCGTCCTGGATGAAGCGGCTGGCGGGTGAGGGGGCGGGGTGTGGCTGGGGGAGGGGGGTGGTCGCAGGAGGGGCTGGTGGCCACCACTGGGTTTTGGTGGTCACAGGATGGGGCTGGTGGCCACCACTGGGTTTTGGTGGTCGCAGGATGGAGCTGGTGGCCACCAAGGGGTCCTGCTGGTGGCCCTGGGTGGCATTTGGTGGTCGCAGGATGGTCCCACTGGCCCATCGTGAGCCGGAGCTGGCCCGGGGCTATTTTGGTATCCCAGGGCTATTTTGGTGGCCACACTGACATTTTGGTTGCCCGCAGTGTTCGCCCAGCCCATCGTGAGCAAAGCCCGCCCCGAACTCCTCCGTTCCCACTTCATCCCGACGCTGGGGCGGCTGCGGGGCGCGCGGGGAAAGCGGTGGCCGAGGGGATGTTTTAGTGGCCATGGGGATGTTTTAGTAGCCCAGGGGCTGTTTTAGTAGCCCAGGGGATGTTTCAGTGGCCCTGGGGCTGTTTTGGTGGTCCCATTGCCCACTCCCCGGTTTGGTTTCTTTGCCCAGCCCATCGTAGCCGGGCCCAGCCGGAGCTGGCCCGGGGCTATTTTGGTATCCCAGGGCTATTTTGGTGGCCACAGTGACATTTTGGTTGCCCGCAGTGTTCGCCCAGCCCATCGTCAGCAAAGCCCGCCCCGAAATCCTCCGTTCCCATTTCATCCCGACGCTGGGGCGGCTGCGGAAGTGGCCCAGGGCTATTTTAGTGGCCATGGGGATGTTTTAGTGGCCATGGGGATGTTTCAGTGGCCACTCTGACATTTTGGTTGCCCGCAGTGTTCGCCCCAGCCCATCGTGAGCAAAAGCCCGCCCGAAATCCTCCGCTCCCATTTCATCCCGACGCTACGGGCGGCGCGAAGGGGAAGGTGGTGGCCGAGGGGATGTTTTAGTGGCCCAGGGGATGTTTTAGTGGCCATGGGGATGTTTTGGTGGCCACAGTGACATTTTGGTTGCCCGCAGTGTTCGCCCAGCCCATCGTGGGAGCAAAGCCCGCCTCTGAACTCCCTCCGTTCCCACTTCATCCCGACGCTGGGGCTGACGGAAGTGGCCCAGGGTGGTTTTGGTGACCCAGGGGATGTTTTAGTGGCCACACTGACATTTTGGTTGCCCGCAGTGTTCGCCCAGCCCATCGTGAGCAAAGCCCGCCCCTGGAACTGCTCGCTCATTTCATCCCCGACGCTGGAAAGTCATGAGCGCCGGGGGAAAGGTGGCCGAGGGATGTTTTAGTGGCCATGGGGATGTTTTAATAGCCCAGGGGCTGTTTTAGTGGCCCAGGGGATGTTTTGGTCGCCGAGGAGCTGTTTTGGTAGCCCAGGGATGTTTCAGTGGCCACAGTGACATTTTGGTTGCCGCAGTGTTACGCCCAGCCCATCATCAGCACAGCCCGCCCCGAACTGCTCCGGCTCCCATTTCATCCCGACGCTGGGGCGTGAGAGTGGCCCAGGGTGGTTTGGTAGCCAGGGGATGTTTCAGTGGCCATGGGGGATGCTTTTAGTGGCCACAGTGACATTTTGGTTGCCCACAGTGTTTGCCCAGCCCATCGGCCAGCACAGCCTGCCCCGAAATCCTCGGCTCCCATTTCATCCCGGCGGCTGAGCTGCTGAAGTGGCCCAGGGCTATTTTAGTGGCCATAGGGGATGTTTGGTGGCCACAGTGACATTTTGGTTTGCTCCGCGAGTGTTAAGCCCAGCCCATCACGTGAGCAAAGCCCGCCCTGAACTGCTCCGTTCCCACTTCATCCCGGCTGCTAGAGCTGGGGCAGCGGGGAAGGTGGTGGCCGAGGAGATGTTTCAGTAGCCCAGGGGCTGTTTTAGTAGCCCAGGGGATGTTTCAGTGGCCCTGGGGCTGTTTTGGTGGTCCCATTGCCCACTCCCCGGTTTGGTTTCTTTGCCCAGCCCATCAGTGGCGGGCCCAGCCGGAGCGGCCCGGGGCTATTTGGTATCCCAGGGCTATTTTGGTGGCCACGCTGACATTTTGGTTGCCCGCGGTGTTCGCCCAGCCCATGCATTGAGCAAAGCCCGCCCGAACTGCTCGTTCCCACTTCATCCCGGCAGCTGGGAAGGCTGACTTTCTTGAGCAGCGAAGCGGTGGCGAGGAGATGTTTCAGTGGCCATGGGGATGTTTTAGTAGCCCAGGGTTGTTTAAGTAGCCCGGGGATGTTTTCCAGTGGCCCTGGGGCTGTTTTGAGTGGTCCCATTGCCCTCCCGGTTTTGGTTTTCTTTGCCCAGCCCATCGTGAGCCGGGCCCAGCGAGAGCTGGCCCGGGGCTATTTCGGTATCCCAGGGCTATTTTGGTGGCCCGCCGGCATTTTGGTTGCCGCGGTGTTTGCCCAGCCCATCGTCAGCAAAGCCGCCCGAACTCCTCAGCTCCCATTTCATCCCGGCTGGTGACTGCGTGAGGTGGTCCCAGGGTGGTTTTGGTAGCCCAGGGATGTTTCCAGTGGCCATGGGGATATTTTGAGTAGCCACGCTGACATTTTGGTTGCCCCGCAGTGTCAGCCCAAACCATCGTGAGCAAAGCCGCCCGAACTGCTCGCTCCCATTTCATCCCGGCGGCTAGGCTGCGGAGAGCGGCCCAGGGTGGTTTTGGTAGCCCAGGGGGATGTTTCAGTGGCCATGGGGCTATTTTAGTGGCCACGCTGACATTTTGGTTGCCCGCAGTTTTGCCCAGCCCATCGTGAGCAAAGCCGCACCGAAATCCTCGCTTTCTCACTGCATGCCAGCTGAAGTGGCCCAGGAGCTAGTTTTAGTGGCCATGGGGATGTTTTGAGTGGCCATGGCGATGTTTCAGTGGCCACGTTGACATTTTGGTTGCCACGCAGTTTTGCCCAGCCCATCGTGAGCAAAGCCCACGAACTGCTCGCTCGCTCATCCGGCTGGCTGAGGGCGGCTGCTGGGCGCAGCGGGGAAGGTGGTGGCCGAGGAGGAGCAGCCCGCGGCTCGAGGGCAAGGCCGAGGGCGAGGGCCGGGAGCTGCTGATCCGAGACGAGTTCTCGGTGCTGTGCCGACCTGTGCGCGCACGCCCTGCTCATCCGCTACGTGGACAGCAGCCGGGTGAGGGGGACATACGGGGACACTGTGGGGACACTGACTTGCTTGGGGACACCGAGCCCTTAGGGACACTGTGGGGACACTGCCAGGGCTTGGGGACACCAGGGACATGGCCAGGGGGGGCTTAAGAGGGACACTGGGGGGACACTGCCAGGGACATGGGGACACTGCCAGGGCAGGGACACTGTGGGGACACTGCCAGGGACATAGGGACACTGTGGGGACATGGGGGACACTGTGGGGACACTGCCAGGGACATGGGGACACTGTGGGGACACTGCCAGGGGACACTGGGGACATGGCTGGGGCTGTACCCGCTGCTCATCCGCTACGTGGACAACAGCCGGTGAGGGGGACATGGGGACAGTGGGGACACTGCCAGGGGGACACTGGGGACACTGTGGGGACACTGCCAGGGGCTTTGAGGACACCAGGGACATGGCCAGGGGGCTTAGGGACACTGGGGGGACACACTGCCAGGGACATGGGGGACACTGCCAGGGCTTGGGGACACTGTGGGGACACTGCCAGGGGACATGAAAGGACACTGTGGGGGACATGGGGACACTGTGGGGACACTGCCAGGGCTTGGGGACACCAGGGAGGACGCATAGCCAGGGGGCTTGGGGACACTGTGGGGACACTGCCAGGGGACGGAGACACTGCAGGGGGGCTTAAGGGACACTGCCAGGAGCCTGACACTGACACTGCCAGGGCTTGGGGACACTGGGGGCACACTGCCAGGGGGCTTAGGGACACTGTGAACACTGCCAGGGGGCTTGAGGGACACTGTGGGGACACTGCCAGGGGGTTTTAGGGACACTGTGGGGACATGGGGACACTGTGGGGACACTGCCAGGGCTTGGGGACACCAGGACATGGCTGGAGGGGCTTAGGGGACACTGGGGTGGCCTGCCAGGGGACATGAGGACACTGCCAGGGGGCTTGGGGACACTGCCAGGGGCTTGGGACACTGGGGACACTGCCCGGGGGGCTTAGGACACTGTGGGGACACTGCCAGCAATATGCAATAATGACACGG
>JAPFBE010000456.1:0-49481 GCA_034336665.1 Luscinia megarhynchos | reverse complement strand
GATTATTTGGGATTTTTAGAATTTATTTGGGGATTTTTTTAGAATTTATTTGAGTTTTTTTAGGGTGGGGATTTTTTTAGAATTTATTTGGGATTTTTTTAGAATTTATTTGGGATTTTTAGAGATTATTTGGGGATTTTTAGAGATTTTTAGGGATTTTTTAGAGTTTATTTGGGGATTTTTAGAATTTATTTGGGATTTTTTTAGAATTTATTTGAGGGATTTTTTAGAATTTATTTTGGGATTTTTAGAGATTATTTGGGGATTTTTAGAATTTATTTGGGATTTTTTAGAATTTATTTGAGGGATTTTTTAAAAATTTATTTTGGGATTTTTTTAGAATTTATTTTGGGATTTTTTAGAGATTATTTGGGGATTTTTTAGAATTTTTTCGGGATTTTTTAGAGTTTATTTGAGAGTTTTTTAAATTTATTTGGGATTTTTTAGAATTTATTTGAGGATTTTTTAGAATTTATTTGGGATTTTTGAGAGATTATTTGGGGATTTTTTAGAATTTATTTGGGATTTTTTAGAGATTATTTGGGGATTTTTTAGAATTTATTTGGGGATTTTTTTAGAATTTATTTGGGGGATTTTTTAGAATTTATTTAGGGATTTTTTTTAGAATTTATTTGGGATTTTTAGAGATTATTTGGGGATTTTTAGAATTTATTTGGGATTTTTTTAGAATTTATTTGAGGATTTTTTAGAATTTATTTGGGATTTTTTTTAGAATTTATTTGGGATTTTTTAGAGATTATTTGGGGATTTTTTAGAATTTATTTGAGATTTTTTTTTAGAATTTATTTGGGAATTTTTTAGAATTTATTTGGGATTTTTTTTAGAATTTTTTTGGGGTTTTTTTAGAATTTATTTGGGGATTTTTTAGAATTTATTTGGGATTTTTTTTAGAATTTTTTTGGGATTTTTTTAGAATTTATTTGGGGATTTTTTAGAATTTTTACGGGATTTTATTTGGAAATTTTTAATATTGGTATTTTTTGAGAATTTATTTGGGGTCTTTTTTGAATTTATTTCAGAATTTTCAACATTTATTTGGGATTTTATTTGGGAATTGTTAATATTTATTTGGGATTTTTTTTAGATTTTTTTGGGGATTTTTTTAGAATTTATTTGGGGATTTTTTAGAATTTTTACGAGGTTTTATTTGGAAATTTTTAATATTTGGGATTTTTTTAGAATTTATTTGGTGGTTTTTTTGAATTTATTTCAGAATTTTCAACATTTATTTAGGATTTTATTTGGGAATTGTTAATATTTATATGTGGGTTTTTTTAGAATTTATTTGGGATTTTTTTAAAATTTTTTTGGGATTTAGAATTTTTTTCGGGAATTGTTAATATTTACTTGGGAATTTATTTAGGATTTTTTTTAGAATTTATTTGGGATTTTTTTAGAATTTGGGATTTTTTAGGATTTATTTAGAATTTTTTGGGGATTTTTTTACATTTTTTTGGGATTTCTTAAGAATTTATTTCAGAATTTTCAACATTTATTTAGAGTTTTATTTGGGAATTGTTATTGTTTATTTGGGATTTTTTAGAATTTGTTTGGGATTTTTTTAGGATTTATTTGGGGATTTTTTTAGAATTTTTTTTATTTTATTTTGAATTGTTAATATTTATTTAGGATTTTTTAGAATTTATTTGGGATTTTTTTTAGAATTTATTTCTGGATTTTTTAAGTTTATTTAGAATTTTTTTGGGATTTTTTACATTTTTGGGATTTCTTTAGAATTTATTTCAGAACTTTCAACTTTTTATTTGGGATTTTATTTGGGGAATTGTTATTATTTATGTGAGATTTTTTTAGAGATTTTTTGGGGGATTTTTTTTAGAATTTATTTCAGAATTTTCAACTTTTATTTAGGGAATTGTTAATGTGTATTTAGGGATTTTTTAGAATTTTTTTGGGATTTTTTAGAATTTATTTGGGATTTTTTAGAATTTTTTGGGGATTTTTTAGAATTTATTTGGGATTTTTAGAATTTATTTGGGATTTTTAGAATTTTTGGGGGATTTTTTTAGAATTTTATTTGGGATTTTTAGAATTTATTTGGGATTTTTTAGAATTCAGGGATTTTTTTAGAAGTTTTGGGGGATATTTTTAGAATTTATTTTTAGAATTTTTTAAAAATTTATTTAGATTTTATTTGGAAATTTTTAATACTTACTTGGGATTTTTTTAGAATTTATTTGGGATTTTTTAGAATTTATTTGGGATTTTTTTTCCCCATTTTGGGATTTATTTTTTGCAGCGTTTCCCCAATTCTTTCTTGGGATTTTTGCCCAATTTCAGATTTTTTGGGGTTTTTTTGGGGGTAACCCTTTTTCTCTCCCTCCCAGGAATTTTGGTGTTCAGGGGTTTGGGGGAGGGTTTAGGGAACTAATTCTGGGTTTTATTTTTTGTTGAATTTCTCCCTATTTTTGGGTTTTTTTGTGTTGAATTTTTCCCCATTTTTGCGTTTTCCCCAATTCTCTGCCGATTTTTTGCCCCATTTTGCAGGGTTCCGAGGTTTTTGGGGTAACCTTTTCCTTTCATTCCCCCAAAAAATATTTTGGGGTTCCAGGGTTTGGGGCAGGAGTTTGGGACTAATTTTAGATTTAATTTTTACCTGATTTCCCCCATTTTGGGTTTATTTTTTGCTCTGCGTTTCCCCAATTCTTTCTTGGGTTTTGCTGAATTTTAGGATTTTTAGGGGTTTTTTAGGGGGTAACCCTTTTCTCTCTCCCTCCCCAGGTATTTTGGGGTTCCAGGGGTTTAGGGGAGGAGTTTGGAGCAATTCTGGGTTTTATTGTTGTTGAATTTCTCCCATTTTGGGTTTTTTGTGTTGAATTTTCCCCCATTTTGCAGCGTTTTCCCCAATTCTCTGCCTGATTTTTTGCCCCATTTTGGATTTTTTTAGGGGGTTTTTGGGGTAACCTTTTCCTTTCATTCCCCAAAAATATTTTGGGGGTTCAGGGGTTTAAGGGCAGGAGTTTGGGACTAATTTTAGATTTAATTTTTACCTGATTTCCCCATTTTGGGTTTATTTTTGCCACGTTTCCCCCAATTCTTTCTTGGGTTTTTGCTGAATTTTGGATTTTTTGGGGTTTTTGGGGTAACCCTTTTTCTCTCCCTCCCAGAATTTTTGATTGTTCCAGGGGTTTTGGGGAGGGAGTTTGGAACTAATTCTGGGTTTTTATTTTTGTTGAATTTCTCCTATTTTGGGTTTTTTGTGTTGAATTTTCCCCCATTTTTGCAGCGTTTTCCCCAATTCTCTGCCGATTTTTTTGTCCCATTTAGGATTTTTTGGGGGTTTTTGGGGTAACCTTTTCCTTTCATTCCCCAAAAATATTTTGGGGTTCCAGGGGTTGGGGCGGGAGTTTGGGACTAATTTTAGATTTAATTTTTACCTAATTTCCCCCATTTTGGGTTTATTTTTGCCCCGTTTCCCTCAATTCTTTCTTGGATTTTTTGCGATTTAGGATTTTTTTGAGGTTTTTTGGGGTAACTCTTTTCTTTCTTTCTCTCCCTCCCCAGGTATTTTGGGGTTCCAGGGGGTTTGGGGGAGGAGTTTGGAACTAATTCTGGGTTTTTATTTTAGTTGAATTTCTCCCATTTTGGGTTCTTTTTGTGTTGAATTTTCCCCAATTTTGCCGCGTTTCCCCCAATTCTCTCCCGATTTTTGCCCCATTTTGGATTTTTTGGTTTTTTGGGGTAACCCTTTTTTCCTCTTCCTCCCAAATATTTTGAGGGGTTCCAGGGGTTTAGGGCAGGAGTTTGGGACTAATTTTAGATTTAATTTTTACCTAATTTCCCCCATTTTGGGTTTATTTTTGCAGCGTTTCCCCAATTCTTTGCGATTTTTTGCTGGATTTTGGATTTTTTTGGGGTAACCCTTTTTTCTCTCCCTCCCCAGGTATTTTGGGGTTCCAGGGGTTTGGGGGAGGAGTTTGAAACTAATTCTGGGTTTTATTTTAGTTGAATTTCTCCCATTTTGGGTTCTTTTGTTTTTGAATTTTCCCCCATTTTTGCAGCGTTTCCCTTAATTCTTTGCGGATTTTTTTTCGCGATTTGGGGATTTTTTGAGGCTTTTTTGGGGTAACTCTTTCTTTCTGTCTCTCCCTCCCCCAGGTATTTTGGGGTTCAGGGGAAGCCAAGTCCCTGTTTGTCAGGGTGGGGAATTGTCCCTGCCCGCCCTGGTGCGGTGGCCCGGCGGCTGCTGGGCAGGGGGGCTGCTGCTGGGGGCGCTGGGGTGCAGCGGCGCCCTCTGAGAGCCAACATCGACTTTGAGATCAGGTACCAGCCCCAAACCCCCAAAAATCCCCAAAATGCCCCAAAATCCCAGCCAACAATAGCCCCAATGGGCACCACGTGAGTAAAAAATCCCACAAAAAATGGAGAAAATAAAAAAAAGGAAAGCGGGCAAAAATCGACAAAAAATCTCAAAAAATGCCCCAAAAATCTTTAAAATTGTCCCAAAAGAGCCCCAAAATCCCAGCCAAAAGATAGCCCCAATGGGCACCACATGGTAAAAAATCCCACAAAAATGAAAAAAAAAATGGGCAAAATCGACAAAAATGTCAAAAAAATGCCAGAAAAATCCTAAAAATCGACCCAAAACCAGCCCCAAAAACCTTCAAAATTGCTAAAATTGACCAAAACAGCTCAAAATCTCAAAATGCCCCAAAAAATCCTAAAATCGACCCAAAAGAGCCCCAAAAATACCCCAAAATCAGCCAAAGTTGCCCAAATGGGCACCACATTGTAAAAAATCCACAAAAATGAAGTCGGCAAAATGCCACAAAATCTCAAAAATGCCAAAAAAATCGACCCAAAACACCCCAAGAATCTCAAAATGCCCCCAAAAATCCTAAAAATTGATCCAAAATCTCCAAAAATGCCCCAAAAAATCCTAGAAATTGACCCAAAAGGGCCCCAAAATCCCAGCTAAAGTAACCCCAAATGGTAAAAAAATCTCAAAAAATGAAAAAAAAACCCCAATGGAAAAATGGCCAAAATGCCACAAAAACCGACCTGAAAACAGGCTCCAAAAATGTCCAATGCCCAAAAAACCCTAAAAGTCGATCCCAAAAGCAGCTAAAATCTCAGAAATGCCCCAAAAGGAATCCTAAAATCAACCCAAAACCAGCCCCAAAACGTCAAAATCCCCCAAAGAGTTGACCCAAAGCCATCCCCAAAATCTTCAAAATGCCCCAGAAATCTCCCAAAATGGACCCAAATTAATCCCAAAAACCTCAAAAGTGCCTTAAAACCCCCAAATTTTAAAACCCACATTTTTTTCAAGACCCCCAAATTCCTCTCTCAAACCCACAAATTTTTTGAAGAAGAAAAAGCCAAATTTTTGTTCAAAGCCACTCTAAATTTTTCAAAACCCTTCAGAATTTTTTAACAGGGCCCCCAAATTTTTCATAAATTTCCCAAATTTGTAACAAAACCCCGAAATTTTTTAAACCCCAAATTTCCTCCCCAAATCCCCAAATCTTTTTTCTCAAGACCCCCAAATTCCTTCACGAAATTCCCCAAATTTTTCCCCAAAATTCTCTCCCAAATCCCCCAAAGTTTTCCCAAATTTCCTCTTAAATCTCCCAAATCTTTCCCCATATTCCTTCTCAAATCTCCCAAATTTTTCCCAAATTCCTTCTCAAAATCCCAAATTTTTCCCCAAATTCTCTCTCAAACCCTCCAAATTTTCCCAAATTTCCTCTTAAATCTCCCAAATCTTTCCCCAAATTCTCTCTCAAATCTCCCAAATTTTCCCCAAATTCCTTCTCAAATCCCCAAAATTTTTAACCCAAATTTCTTTTCAAATCCCCCAAATTATTTTTAAAAACCCCAATTTTTTCATTTCAAGACCCCCTAAACCGAATTCCGTCTACTCGAAACCCCCAAATTTCTCTAGAGACCCCCAATCCCCAAAATTTTGAGAGAAAAACCCCAAATTTTCCCTCAAGACCCCCAAAACCCCCCAAATTTTTTTATAAAACCCCAATTTTTCATTCAAGACCCCCTCAAACTCCAATTTCTCCTCAAATTCCCCAAATTTTCCCTCAAGCCCCCAAATCCCCAGATTTTTACATCAAATCCCCAAATTTTCCCTCAAGACCCCCAAAACCCCCCAAATTTTTACCAAAGCCCCCCAAATTTTTCCCCAAATTCCTTCTTAAATCCCCCAAATATTTCCCCAAATTTCTTCTCAAATCTCCCAAATTTTTCCCCAAATTCCTTCTGAAATCCCCCAAATTTTCCCCAAATTCCTTCTTAAATCCCCCAAATATTTCCCCAAATTTCTTCTCAAGTCTCCCAAATTTTCCCCAAATTCCTTCTCAAATCCCCCAAATTTTTCCCCAAATTCTCTCTCAAACCCTCCAAATTTTTCCCAAATTTCCTCTTAAATCTCCCAAATCTTTCCCCAAATTCTCTCTCAAATCTCCCAAATTTTCCCCAAATTCCTTCTCAAATCCCCCAAATTTTAACCCAAATTTCTTTTGAAATCCCCCAAATTATTTTTAAAAACCCCAATTTTTTCTTTCATTCAAGACCCCCCTAAACCCCCAATTCCTTTCTCTCAAACCCCCCAAATTTCTCTCAAGACCCCCCCAATCCCCCAAAATTTGGAAGAAAAAACCCCAAATTTTCCCTCAAGACCCCCCAAAACCCCCCCCAAATTTTTTTTTATAAAACCCCAATTTTTTCATTCAAGACCCCCCTCAAACCCCCGAATTTCTCCCTCAAATTCCCCAAATTTTCCCTCAAGACCCCCCAAATCCCCCCAGATTTTTACCAAATCCCCAAATTTTCCCTCAAGACCCCCCAAACCCCCCCCAAATTTTTACCAAAGCCCCCAAATTTTTTCCCCCAAATTCCTTCTGAAATCCCCCAAATTTTCCCCCAAATTCCTTCTTAAATCCCCAAATATTTCCCCCAAATTTCTTCTCAAGTCTCCCAAATTTTCCCCAAATTCCTTCTCAAATCCCCCAAATATTTCCCCCAAATTCCTTCTTAAATCCCCCAAATTTTCCCCTAAATTCCTTCTTAAATCCCCCCAAATATTTCCCCCAAATTTCTTCTCTCAAGTCTCCCAAATTTTCCCCAAATTCCTTCCTCTCAAATCCTAAATTTTTCCCTCAAATTCCTTCTCAAATCCCCCAAATTTTTCCCCAAATTCCTTCTCAAATCCCCCAAATTTTCCCCTAAATTCCTTCTCAAACCTAAATTTCTCTCAAGACCCCCCAATCCCCAAACTTTTTAAGAAAAACCTCCAATTTTCCTCAAGACCCCCCGAAAAACCCCCAAATTTTTACCAAATCCCCAAATTTTTCCCCAAATTCCTTCTCAACCCCCAAATTTTTTTCTCAAGACCCCCCAAACCCTCCCCAGATTTTTTACCAACCCCCAAATTTTTTTCTCAAGACCTCCCCCAAACCCCCCCCAGATTTTTACCAACCCCCCAAATTTTTTTCTCAAGACCCCCCAAACCCCCGGATTTTTACCAATCCCCCAAATTTTTTCCCCCAAATTCCTTCTCAACCCCCCAAATTTTTTTCTCGAGATTCCCCAAACCCCCCCAGATTTTTACCAACCCCCAAATTTTTTTCTCAAGACCCCCTAAACCCCCCCCAGCTTTTTACCAATCCCCCAAATTTTTTCTCAAGAGCCCCCAACCCTCCCCGGATTTTTTTACCAACCCCCCAAATTTTTTCTCAAGACCCCCCCAACCCCCCCCCGGGATTTTTACCAACCCCCCAAACTTTTCCCCCAAATTCCTTCTCAAACCCCCCAAATTTTTTCTCGAGACTCCCCAAACCCCCCAGATTTTTACCAATCCCCCAAATTTTTTCTCAAGACCCCCCAAACCCCCCCGGATTTTTTACCAACCCCCAAAATTTCCCCCCCCAGGTTCATGGCTCGACTTCGGGCATCGTGGGCTGCTGCTGGTGGGAGCTGCCCCCACTCGGGGGGTTCCAGTGGAGGGGGACCTCCCGAGCGCCTCTGACCCCCTGAGCCCTCCCCTGGGGACCCCCCAGGGCCTCCCTGTGCCAGTTGGAGGCCGACGCCCGCTGGGGGGCGCTGCAGGGGCCACCCCCTGAGGGGGCCTGGCTGGGGCTGCCCCCGCCAAGTGGTGCTGAGCCGACATCGAGTGTGCGGGGAGGAAAGGTAGGGAACTGGGATGGACTGGGATAGACTGGGAGGGGCTGGGATACACTGGGAGGGTGCTGAGCTTCGACATCGAGTGTGCTGGGAGGAAAGGTAGGGATAAACTGGGATAAACTGGGATAGACTGGGATAAACTGGGATACACTGGGAGGGTGCTGAGCTTCGACATCGAGTGTGCTGGGAGGAAGGGTAGGGATAAACTGGGGAACTGGGATAAACTGGGATAAACTGGGAGGGGCTGGGATACACTGGGAGGGTGCTGAGCTTCGACATCGAAAGTGTGCTGGGAGGAAGGGTAGGGATAAACTGGGATAAACTGGGAGGGGCTGGGATACACTCGGGAGGGTGCTGAGCCGACATCGAGTGTGCGGGGGAGGAAAGGTAGGGATAAACTGGGATGGACTGGGATAAACTGGGATAGACTGGGAGGGTGCTGAGCTTCACATCGAAAAGTGGGGAGGAAAGGTAGGGAACTGGGATGGACTGGGATAAACTGGGGATAGACTGGGAGGGTGCTGAGCTTCGACATCGAAAGTGTGCTGGGAGGAAAGGTAGGGAACTGGGATGGACTGGGATAGACTGGGAGGGGCTGGGATACACTGGGAGGGTGCTGAGCTTCGACATCGAGTGTGCTGGGAGGAAAGGTAGGGATAAACTGGGATAAACTGGGAGGGACTGGGATACACTGGGAGGGTGCTGAGCTTCGACATCGAAAGTGTGCTGGGAGGAAAGGTAGGGATAAACTGGGATAAACTGGGATAGACTGGGAGGGGCTGGGATAGACTGGGAGGGTGCTGAGCTTCGACATCGAAAAGTGCGGGGGAGGAAAGGTAGGGATAAACTGGGATGGACTGGGATAGACTGGGAGGGGCTGGGATACACTGGGAGGGTGCTGAGCCGACATCGAAAGTGTGCTGGGAGGAAGGGTAGGGATAAACTGGGGGAACTGGGATAAACTGGGATAGACTGGGAGGGTGCTGAGCTCGGCCATCGAGTGTGCTGGGAGGAAAGGTAGGGATAAACTGGGGGAACTGGGATAGACTGGGATAAACTGGGATAGACTGGGAGGGTGCTGAGCTCGACATGGAGTGTGCTGGGAGGAAGGGTAGGGATAAACTGGGATAGACTGGGATAAACTGGGGGTAAACTGGGATAAACTGGGATACACTGGGAGGGTGCTGAGCTTCGACATCGAAAGTGTGCTGGGAGGAAAGGTAGGGAACTGGGGAACTGGGATAAACTGGGAGGACTGGGATGGACTGGGATACACTGGGAGGGACTGGGATACACTGGGAGGGTGCTGAGCTTCGACATCGAGTGTGCTGGGAGGAAGGGTGGGGATAAACTGGGGGAACTGGGGGGGACTGGGATACACTGGGAGGGACTGGGATGGACTGGGGGGACTGGGATGGACTGGGAGGGTGCTGAGCCGACATCGAGTGCGCTGGGAGGAAGGGTAGGGACTGGAAGGGACTGGGATAAACTGGGAGGGGACTGGGAGGGACTGGGGGTACTGGGATGGGATTGGGGGGACTAGGGGGACTGGGATAAACTGGGAGGGGATTAGCGGGACTGGGAGTGACTGGGATAAACTGGGATGGGATGGGATGGACTGGGCTAAACTGGGAGGGGATTGGGAGGGACTGGGATAAACTGGGAGGGATTGGGATAAACGGGTAAATTGGGAGGGAGTTGGGAGAAGATTGGGATAAACTGGGATGGGATGGGAGGGACTGGGATGGACTGGGAGGGGACTGGGGGGGACTGGGATAAACTGGGAGGGACTGGGAGGGGATGGGGGATGGGGAACGCAGAACTGGGAGGGGATTTGGGTCAATTTGGGGCTTTTTTGGGGCTTTTTGGGTCCTGGACTCAATTTTGGGAGTTTTTAACAACAATTTTGGGAGTTTTTAAACCCAATTTTGGGACTTTAACCCAGATTTAGGGAATTTTTAACCCAAATTTTGGGGTGGTTTTAACCTAAATTTTGGGAGTTTTTAACACCAATTTCGGGCTGGTTTTTAACCCCAATTTTGAGAGTTTTTAACCCAAATTTTGGGAGCTTTTAAACCCAACTTTGAGAGTTTTTAACCCAAATTTTAGTTTTTAACCCCAATTTTGGCAGTTTTTACCCCAATTTCGGGCTGATTTTTAAGCCAAATTTTGGGAGTTTTTAACTCAAATTTTGATAATTTTTTACCCAAAGTTTGAGAATTTTTAACGCAGATTTTGGGTATTTTTAACCCAAATTTTGGGCTCGTTTTTAACCCAAATTTTGGGAATTTTTAACGCAGATTTTGGGAGTTTTGAACCCAAATTTTAGGCTCGTTTTTAACCCAAATTTTGGGAATTTTTAACCAAAATTTTGGGAGTTTTTAACCCAAATTTTGGGAGTTTTTAACTCAAATTTTGAGAATTTTTTACCCAAAATTTGAGAATTTTTAACGCAGATTTTGGGAATTTTTAACCCAAATTTTGAGAGTTTTTAACCCAAATTTTGGGCTCGTTTTTAACCCAAATTTTGGGCTCGTTTTAACCCAAATTTTGGGAATTTTTAACCAAAATTTTGGGAGTTTTTAACCCAAATTTTGGGCTCGTTTTTAACCCAAATTTTGGGAATTTTTAACCAAAATTTTGGGAGTTTTTAACCCAAATTTTGGGCTCGTTTTTAACCCAAATTTCGGAATTTTTAACCAAAATTTTGGGAGTTTTTAACCCAATTTTGGGAGTTTTTAACCCAAATTTTGGGAGTTTTTAACTCAAATTTTGAGAATTTTTTACCCAAAGTTTGAGAATTTTTAACGCCGATTTTGGGAATTTTTAACCCAAATTTTGCGAGTTTTTAACCCAAATTTTGGGCTCGTTTTTAACCCAAATTCTGGTTTTTTAGCTCCTTTTCGAGCTGAGCCTTTTGCGCTGCAGTTCCAGCTCTGACCACCGGGGGCGCTGCAGGCGGGGAAATCCCGCCGTGTTCCGGGCGGGTTTTTGGGGTTTTTGGGGGGCGGTTTTGGGGTTTTTGGGGACGCCGAAGGCGATTTTTGGGGTGAATTGTGTGGATTTTGGCTCGCAGGGGTGTTCCCCGAGCCGCAGCAGGACCCGGTGATCGCCATCGCGGCCGTGGCGCTGCGCCAGGGCAGCCGCGAGCCCTTCCTGAGGGTCGTGTTCAGCCTGCTCGGCTGCGCCCCCCTGCGGGGAGCCACGGTCCGCAGCTTCGGCAGCGAGCGGGAGCTGCTGCAGGTGGGTTTGGGGGGAAAAAACCCAAATTTGGGGAGTTTTGGGGTCTGGGAGGGGTTTGGGGCGAGTTTTGGGTGATTTGAGGGGTTTTGGGGGAGGTTTTGGAGTGACCGTGTGCAGCTTCGGCAGCGAGAGGAGCTGCTGCAGGTGGGTTGGGGAAAACCCAAATTTGGGGAGTTTTGGGAATTTCGGGGGGTCTGGGAGGGGTTTGGGGCAAGTTTTGGGTGATTTGGGGGGTTTTGGGGAAGGTTCTGGAACCAACATGAGGGGGTTCAATAGTGAGAGGAGCTGCTGCAGGTGGGATTGGGGTGAAAAACCCAAATTTGGCGAGTTTGGGGGCATTTTAGGAATTCTGGAGATGTTTTTGGGGGTAATTTTGGGGTGTTTTAGGGGGTTTTTGGGGGTTCAGGTGGGGTTTTTGGAGCCACCATCTCACCTGTGTCTCACCTGTGTCTCACCTGTATCTCACCTGTGTCTCACCTGTGTCTCACCTGTGTCTCACCTGTGTCTCACCTGTGTCTCACCTGTGTCTCACCTGTATCTCACCTGTGTCTCACCTGTGTCTCACCTGTACCTCACCTGTGTCTCACCTGTATCTCACCTGTATCTCACCTGTATCTCACCTGTGTCTCACCTGTCTCCCTCACCTGTCTCTCACCCTGTATCTCACCTGTGTCTCACCTGTCTCTCACCTGTATCTCCCTGTATCTCCCCTGTATCTCACCTGTGTCTCACCTGTGTCTCACCTGTGTCTCACCTGTGTCTCACTCAAGTGCCTCACCTGTGTCTCACCTGTATCTCACCTGTGTCTCACCTGTATCTCCCTGTGTCTCACCTGTGTCTCACCTGTATCTCACCTGTGTCTCACCTGTGTCTCACCTGTGTCTCACCTGTATCTCACCCAGTGTCTCACCTGTATCTCACCTGTGTCTCACCTGTGTCTCACCTGTATCTCACCTGTCTCACCTGTGTCTCACCTGTATCTCACCTGTGTCTCACCTGTATCTCCCTGTGTCTCACCTGTATCTCACCTGTATCTCACCTGTGTCTCACCTGTATCTCACCTGTATCTCACCTGTGTCTCACCTGTGTCTCACCTGTGTCTCACCTGTGTCTCACCTGTGTCTCACCTGTATCTCACCTGTGTCTCACCTGTATCTCACCTGTATCTCACCTGTGTCTCACCTGTATCTCACCTGTATCTCACCTGTATCTCACCTGTGTCTCACCTGTATCTCACCTGTATCTCACCTGTGTCTCACCTGTATCTCACCTGTATCTCACCTGTGTCTCACCTGTATCTCACCTGTATCTCACCTGTGTCTCACCTGTATCTCACCTGTATCTCGCCTGTATCTCACCTGTATCTCACCTGTATCTCACCTGTGTCTCACCTGTATCTCACCTGTATCTCACCTGTATCTCACCTGTGTCTCACCTGTGTCTCACCTGTACCTCACCTGTGTCTCACCTGTATCTCACCTGTATCTCACCTGTGTCTCACCTGTATCTCACCTGTGTCTCACCTGTCTCTCACCTGTGTCTCACCTGTGTCTCACCTGTATCTCACCTGTGTCTCACCTGTGTCTCACCTGTACCTCACCTGTGTCTCACCTGTATCTCACCTGTACCTCACCTGTGTCTCACCTGTATCTCACCTGTGTCTCACCTGTGTCTCACCTGTGTCTCACCTGCAGTCGTGGGCGGAGTTTGTTCGGATCGTGGATCCCGACGTGGTCACAGGGTACAACATCCACAACTTCGACCTGCCCTACCTGATCCAGAGAGCCCAGGTGCTGCAGGTGAGACACCTGAGTTACCTGAGACTCACCTGAGTTACCTGAGACACACCTGAGTTACCTGGAAACCCTCCCCCAAAAAAACCCTGGGTCTGAGGGACCCCCCAAACCCTCCCAAAATTCACAACTTCGACCTGCCCTACCTGATCCAGAGAGCCCAGGTGCTGCAGGTGAGACACCTGGGGTCACCTGAGTTACCTGAGACACACCTGAGTTACCTGAGACTCACCTGAGTTACCTGGAAACCCTCCTAAAAAACTCCAGGCCTCAGGGACCCCCCCAAATCCCCTCTAAATTCACAACTTGGACCTGCCCTACCTGATCCAGAGAGCCCAGGTGCTGCAGGTGACACACCTGAGACACACCTGAGTTTTTTGAGACTCACCTGATTTACCTGAGACTCACATGGGACTCACCTGAGGTCACCTGAGACTCACTTGGGGTCACTTTGGGTCACCTGAGACTCACCTGGAGTCACCTGTGACAGCCCTGGTTTCACCTGGCTCACCTGAGGTCACCTGGGCTCACCTGAGACTCACTTGAGTCTCACCTGGTTGTCACCAGAGCCCTCCCAGAGGTGTCCCTGCCTCACCTGTCCCTTACCTATGTCCCCACGTGACCCTCAGGACCTCCCCATGCCCTCCTGTGTCTCCCCTGTGTCTCACCTGTGTCTCCCCTGTGTTTCCCCTGTGTCTCACCTGTGTCACACCTGTATCTCACCTGTGTCTCACCTGTATCTCACCTGTGTCTCCCCTGTGTCTCACCTGTGTCTCCCCTCTGTCTCACCTGTGTCTCACCTGTATCTCACCTGTGTCTCCCTCGTGTCCCCCCTGTGTCTCCCCTGTGTCTCCCCTGTCTCACCTGTGTCCCCCCCTGTGTCTCCCCCTGTGTCTCACCTGTGTCCCCCTGTGTCTCACCTGTCTCACCTGTGTCTTGTCTCCCTGTGTCCCCCCCTGTGTCTCACCTGTGTCTCCCCCTGTGTCTCACCTGTCCCCCTGTGTCTCCCCTGTGTCTCACCTGTGTCCCCCCTGTGTCTCACCTGTCCCCCCTGTGTCTCCCCTGTGTCTCACCTGTGTCCCCCCTGTCTCCCCCGTGTCTCACCTGTCCCCCCTGTGTCTCACCTGTCCCCCTGTATCTCACCTGTCTCCCCTCTGTCTCCCCCGTGTCTCACCTGTCTGGCTCATGCGAGGTGTCGCTGCTCCTCGTGACTTGGGCCGCTAGTATGGGGGGTCCCGTCAAGAGGTGAAGGACTCATGCTCCAGTCCCGGCCAGCTCGTCAAGAGGGAGGGCAAGGTGGTCACCACACCTGGCAGGGTCACGCTTGGACATGCTGCAGGTGAGTGGCACACCTGGGCACACCTGGATACAGCTGGGAACACACCTGGGCACACCTGGGTATACCTGGGACACACCTGGATACAGCTGGGAACACACCTGGGCTGCATTCTGGGGCACACCTGGATACAGCTGGGAACACACCTAAGCATACCTGGATACAGCTGAGCACACCTTGGATACACCTGGGGACACCTGGATGCACCTGGGGACACCTGGGCATACTCTATGACACACCTGGATACAGCTGGGAACACACCTGGGCTGCATCTGGGGCACACCTGGATACAGCTGGGAACACACCTGGGTATACCTGGGACACACCTGGATACAGCTGGGAACACACTCCATGCATTCTGGGACACACCTGGATACAGCTGGGAACACACCTGGGCGTACTCTGGGGCACACCTGGATACAGCTGGGAACACACCCATGCATTCCGGATACAGCTGAGCACACCTTTGGATACACCTGGGGACACCTGGATGCACCTGGGGACACCTGGGCATACTCTATGACACACCTGGATACAGCTGGGAACACACCTGGGCACACCTGATGCACCTGGGGCACCTGGGCACACCTGGATGCACCTGAGCACTTTGGATATACCTGGGACACACCTGGGTACAAATGGGGCACACCTGGGCATACCTGAGCACACCTGGGATACACTTGAGCACACCTGGATGCACCTGAGCACACCTTGATACACCTGGGGCACACCTGGATACACCTGGGATACACCTGGGCATACCTGGAATACACCTGGGGATACCTGGGGCACACCTGGGTACAAATGGGGCACACCTGGGCATACCTGAGCACACCTGGGATACACACCTGAGCACACCTGGATGCACCTGAGCACACCTTTGGATACACCTGGGGCACACCTGGATACACCTGGGATACACCTGGGAAGGGTTTGGGGTGATTTGGGGGGAATTTTTGGTCTCCCCTGATGAGTCCTGGGCTCCCCAGGTGAGTCCTCATGTTTTGGAGCATCCAGGTGCCATTTTTTGTGATTCCAAGTCAATTTTGGGGTTTTTTTGAGCAGAGGTTGGGGGTTTTTTTGGGGATTTCTTTGCTCCCCTGGTAAACTTGGGCGTGCCCCAGGTGAATTTGGGGATCCCCCAGGTGAATGTGGGGACCCTCCAGGTGAATTTGGGGACCCCCGAGGTGAATTTGGGCATTCCCCAGGTGAATTGGGGGCCCCCATGTGAAGTGAGGACCCTCAGGTGAATGTGGGGACCCCCACGTGAATTTGTGGGTCCCCCAGGTGAATTTGTGGGTCCCCCAGATGAATCTGGGGACCCCCCAGTGAATTGGGCCCCAGGTGAATTTGGGCCCCAGGTGAATTTGGGGACCCCCAGGTGAATTGGGGACCCCCCAGGTGAATTGGGCCCCAGGTGAATTGGGCCCCAGGTGAATTTGGGGACCTCCAGGTGCATGGGGGTGTGTGGGGCTGCAGGTGCTGCTGAGGGAGCACAAGCTGCGCTCGTACTCGCTGAACGCCGTCAGCGCCCACTTCCTGCACGAGCAGAAGGAGGACGTGCCCCACGGCATCATCACCGAGCTGCAGGTGCGGCCCCAGAGTGTCCCCAGGGCTCACCTGGCTCACCTGGCTCACCTGGACTCACGGGTGTGCCACCAAATGGCCTCGAAACGGCCCAAAATGTCCCCAAATGTCCCCAATGTCCATTAACCACTGTCCCCAAATGTCCCATTAACCAATGTCCCCAAATATCCCCAATGTCCTGTTAACCACTGTCCCCAAATGTCCCATTAACCAATGTCCTGTTAACCAATGTCCCCAAATATCCCCAATGTTCTGTTAACCAATGTCCCAAATGTCCCAATAACCAGTGTCCCATTCCCTAATGTCCCATTAACCCATGTCCCCCAATAGCCCCAATGTCCCATTAACCAATGTCACCAATGCCCCATTCCCCAATATCCCAATAACCAGTGTACCATTCCCCAATGTCCCATTAACCAATGTCACCAATTGTCCCATTCCCTGATGTCCCATTCCCCAATGTCCCATTAACCAATGTCCCCAAATATCCCTGATATCCCAATAACCAGTGTCCCCAGTGTCCCCAGTGTCCCCAATGTCCCCAATACTCCCAATATCCAACGTCCCCAATGTCCCATTAACCAGTGTCACCAATACCCCCAATATCCCAATATCCAACGTCCCCAATGTCCCAATAACCAATGTCACCAATTGTCCCATTCCCCAATGTCCCATTAACCAGTATTCCATTAACACACGTCCCCAGATATCCCCAATATCCCAGTAACCAATGTCCCCAAATGTCCCCTGTGTCCCATTCCCCAATGTCCCATTAACCAGTATCCCATTAGCCCATGTCCCCAAATATCCCCAATATCCAGTAGCCAATGTCCCCAAATGTCCCCAGTGTTTCATTCCCCAATGTCCCATTTATACCCCTACATGTCTCCAAATATCCCAATATCAATCACCAATATCAACCAGTGTTCCATTAACCAATATCCCATTAACCCATGTCCCCAAATATCCCCAATATCCAATAACCCATGTCCCCAAATGTCCCCAGTGTCCCATTCCCAATGTCCCATTAACCCATGTCCCCAAATAACCCAAATATCCCAATAATCAGTGTTCCATTAACCAATATCCCATTAACCCATGTCCCCAAATATCCCTAATATCCCAGTAACCAATGTCCCCAAATGTCCCCAGTGTCCCATTCCCCAATGTCCCATTTACCAATATCCCATTAACCCATGTCCCCAAATATCCCTAATATCCCAGTAACCAATGTCCCCAAATGTCCCCAGTGTCCCATTCCCCAATGTCCCATTTACCAATATCCCATTAACCCATGTCCTCAAATATCCCCAACATCCCAATAGCAGTGTCCCCTTCCCTAATATCCCAATAGCAGTGTCCCATTCCCCAACATCCCAATAGCAGTGTCCCCTTCCCCAATATCCCAATAGCAGTGTCCCCTTCCCTAATATCCCAATAGCAGTGTCCCCTTCCCTAATATCCCAATAGCAGTGTCCCCTTCCCCAACATCCCAGTAACCAGTGCCCATTCCCCAATATCCCAATAGCAGTGTCCCCTTCCCCAATATCCCAATAGCAGTGTCCCCTTCCCCAACATCCCAATAGCAGTGTCCCCTTCCCCAATATCCCAATAGCAGTGTCCCCTTCCCCAATATCCCAATAGCAGTGTCCCATTCCCCACCATCCCAGTAACCAGTGCCCCTTCCCCGCCGTGCCCCCAGAACGGGGACGCGCAGACGCGGCGCCGCCTGGCGCTGTACTGCCTGAAGGACGCCGTGCTGCCGCTGCGGCTGCTCGAGCGCCTGATGACGCTGGTGACGCTGGTGGAGATGGCGCGGGTGACGGCCGTGCCGCTCAGCTACCTGCTGAGCCGGGGCCAGCAGGTCAAGGTGGTGGCACAGCTCCTGCGCCAGGTCAGCGTGGGGACACGGGGACACGGGGTGTGGGGACATTGGGGACGTTTGGGGTGGGAAAGGTGAGGGGAAAATGGCGGCCAGTGTGAGGGAAAAATGGTGGCCAATGCAGGAGGAAAATGGTGGGGAAAGTGAGGGGAAAAAGGCGGGAAATTTGAGGGGGAAAAATGGAGGGAAATGTGAGGGGAGAAAAGGAGAAAGTGAGGGGAAAATGGTTGGAAATGTAAGGGGGAGAAAAGGCGGGAAATGTGAGGGGAAAATGGCGGCAAACGTGGGGGAAAAAGGCAGGAAACCTGAGGGGAAAAAAGGTGAGAAACATGAGGGAAAAGTGTGGAAATGTGAGGGGAAAATGGCGGCAAACGGGAGGGGGAAAAAGGGCGGAAACCTGAGGGGAAAAAAGGTGAGAAACATGAGGGAAAAAGTGTGGGAAATGTGAGGGGAAAATGGCGGCAAATGTGAGGGGGAAAAAGGCGGGAAACCTGAGGGGAAAAAGGTGAGAAACATGAGGGGAAAAGTGTGGGAAATGTGAGGGGAAAATGGCGGCAAACGTGAGGGGGAAAAGGCGGGAAACCTGAGGGGGAAAAGGTGAGAAACATGAGGGGAAAGAGTGTGGGAAACGTGAGGGGAAAAGTGTGGGAAATGAGGGGAAAATGGCAGCCAATGCAGGGGGAAAATGGGGAATGTGAGGGGAAAAAAGACGGGAAACATGAGGGGAAAATGGCAGTGAACATGAGGGAAAATAAGTGGGAAATGAGGGGAGAAAATGGTGGGAAATGTGAGGGAGAAATCGGTGAAATGTGAGGGGAGAAAAGGGCGGGAATTGTGAGGGGAAAATGGTGGCGAACATGAGGGGGAAAAAGGTGGGAAACTAGGGGAAAATGGCAGCTGATGTGAGGGGAAAATGGCTCCACACGTGAGGGAAAAAGTGTGGGAAACGTGAGGGGAAAAGTGTGGGAAATGTGAGAGGAAAATGTTGACCAATGTGAGGGGGAAATGGGAGAAATGTGAGGGGAGAAAAGGGCAGAAAACATGAGGGGAAAATGGCGGCAAACGTGAGAGGAAAAAGGCGGGAAACGTGAGGGGAAAATGGTGGGAAACATGATGGGCAAATGATGGGAAACGTTATGATAGAAAAGGGAAATGTGAGGGGGAAATGGTGGGAAATATGAGGGGAGAAAAGGGAAATGAGGGGAAAACAGCGGCCAATGTGAGGGGAGAACGGTGGCCAATGTGAGGGGGAAAGGGCAGGAAATGTGAGGGGAAAAGGCTGGGAAATGTGAGGAGGAAATGGTGGGAAGCATGATAGAAAGGAGAAATGTGAGGGGGAAATGATGGCTAAGATGAGGAGGAAAAGGGTGGGAAATGTGAGGGGAAAAACGGAGGAACATGAGAGGAAAAGAAGGAAATATGAGAGGGAAAAAAGGCGGGAAAACGTGAGGGGAAAAAAGGCGGGAAAATATGAGGGGAGAAAATGGCTGCGGGTGACAGAGCTGCAGGTGAGGGGACACCTGGAGTTACCTGGGGCTGTTTTGGGGAGGATTTTGGGAAGGGTTTTTAGGGATTTTGGGGGTGGGTGTTTTTGGGGTGGATTTAGGACATTTTGGGGTGGTTTTTGCCCCTCGCAGGCCATGCAGGAGGATTTGCTGCTGCCCGTGGTGAAGTCGGAGGGAGGAGAGGATTTCGAGGGAGCCACGGTGATCGAGCCCCTCAAAGGGTGAGTGAGGGTCCCAAAAAAACCCCAAAAATTCTTCAAATCCTCCTCAAAAAAACCCAAACAGCCCTGAAAAAAAACCAAACATGAAACCACCCAAAAAGCCCCCCAAAAAACCAACCAAAAAGCTCAAGAAAAAAACCCTTAAAAGAAACCACTGAAAACTATTCAAAAAGCCTTGGAAAAAAACCCCAAAACTCTGAATTAATCTCCCTCAAAACCACCCAGAAAGGCCTGAAAAAAAATCCCCCAAAACCCCGAAAAAATGCCAAAAATCCCTGAAATTTCTCTGGGGAAAAAACCCAAGAAACCTCTTAAAAAAACACTGAAAATCTTTCAAAATGCTCCAAAAAAAAGCCCAAAAAACCCAATCTCCCCAAAAAAATCCCTCAAAATTCCCCAAAAAAACCCCAAAAATCCCAAAAATGCCCCAAAATCCCGAAAATGCTCGGGGGGAGGTGGCAAAAAAAACCCTAAGAAACCCCTCAAAAATCCTCTGAAAATCCTTCAAAATGCTCCGAAAAACCCCCCAAAAATCCCAAAAAACCACAAAAAATCCCTCAAAATTCCCCGAAAAACCCCCAAAATATCCCTCAAAATTCTCCCCAAAATGCCCCAAAATGCCGAAACCCCCCAAACGCGGCAGGTACTACGACGAGCCCATCGCCACGCTGGATTTCTCCTCGCTGTACCCGTCCATCATGATCGCCCACAACCTGTGCTACACCACCCTGCTGCCGCCGGGGGGCGCCCAGAAACACCAGTACGGGCTGGGGTACTGGGGGAACTGGGTTATACTGGGAGGGGCGCCCAGAAACACCAGTACGGGCTGGGGGCACTGGGGAACTGGGTTATACTGGGAGGGGCGCCCAGAAACACCAGTACGGGCTGGGGGCACTGGGGTATACTGGGAGGGGTGCCCAGAAACACCAGTACGGGCTGAGGCACTGGGGGAACTGGGAGGGACTGGGAGGGACGCCCAGAAACACCAGTACGGGGTGGGGCACTGGGGAACTGGGGGTATACTGGAGGGGTTTCCAGAAACACCAGTGCACGGGCTGGGGGCACTGGGGTATACTGGGTTATACTGGGAGGGACTGGGAGGTGCGCCCAGAAACACCAGTACGGGCTGGGGGCACTGGGGGGGACCATGCTGATTTACAGTGGTTCATACTGGTCCATACTGGTTTATACTGGTGTCTCACAGGCTGGGGCCCCAGGATTTCATCCGCACGCCCACGGGGCAGCTCTTTGTGACCCCCCAGGTCCATCCTGGTCTCTGGTGGTTCATACTGATTCACAGTGGTCAATACTGGTTTATATCGATTTATACTGGTCCATACTGGTTTATACTGGTCCATACTGGTTTATACTGGTGTCTCACAGGCTGGGTGCCCAGGATTTCATCCGCACGCACGGGCAGTTTTCGTGACCCCCAGGTCCATCCTGGTCTCTGGTGGTCCATTCTGATTTACAGTGGTTTATACTGGTCCATACCGGTTTATACTGGTCCATACTGGTTTATACTGGTGTCTCACAGGCTGGGTGCCCAGGATTTCATCCGCACGCCCATGGGGCAGCTCTTTGTGACCCCCCCAGGTCCATCCTGGTCTCTGGTGGTCCATACTGATTTACGATGATTTATACCGGTTTATACTGGTCCATACCGTTTATACTGGTCCATACTCGGTTTATACTGGTGTCTCTACAGGCTGGGGGCCCCAGGATTTCATCCGAGCCCATGGGGCAGCTCTTTGTGACTCCCCAGGTCCATCCTGGTGTCTGGTGGTCCATTCTGATTTTACAGTGGTTTATACTGGTCCATACCGGTTTATACTGGTCCATACTGGTTTATACTGGTGTCTCACAGGCTGGGTGCCCAGGATTTTCATCCGCGACGCCCATGGGGGCAGCTCTTTGTGACTCCCCAGGTCCATCCTGGTGTCTGGTGGTCCATTCTGATTTACAGTGGTTTATACTGGTCCATACCGGTTTATACTGGTCCATACTGGTTTATACTGGTGTCTCACAGGCTGGGTGCCCAGGATTTCATCCGCACGCCCATGGGGCAGCTCTTTGTGACCCCCCAGGTCCATCCTGGTCTCTGGTGGTCCATACTGATTTACAGTGATTTATACCGGGTTTATACTGGTCCATACCGGTTTATACTGGTCCATACCGGTTTATACTGGTCCATACTGGTTTATACTGGTGTCTCACAGGCTGGGGCCCCAGGATTTCATCCGCACGCCCATGGGGCAGCTCTTTGTGACTCCCCAGGTCCATCCTGGTGTCTGGTGGTCCATTCTGATTTACAGTGGTTTATACTGGTCCATACCGGTTTATACTGGTCCATACTGGTTTATACTGGTCCATACTGGTTTATACTGGTGTCTCACAGGCTGGGGCCCCAGGATTTCATCCGCACTCCCACGGGGCAGCTCTTTGTGACCCCCCAGGTGCGCAGGGGGGTCCTGCCCCGGGTGCTGGAGGGGCTGCTGGCGGCACGGAGCAGGTACGGGGCTTTGGGGGGAATTCTGGGGATTTTGGGAAAATCTGGGGGAAGTTTTGAGGAAATTTGGGGGATTTTTGGGGAAATTTGAAGGATTTTCTGGGAAATTCAGGGGATTTTGGGAAAATTTGGGGGACATTTTGAGGAATTTTGGGGGAAATTTGAAGGATTTTCGGGGGAATTCAGGGGATTTTGGGAAAATTTGGGGGAAGTTTTAAAGGGAATTTTGGGGGAATTTGAAGGATTTTTGGGGGAATTCTGGGGATTTTTGGGTAAATTTGGGGGGATTTTGGGGGAAAATTGTCAAAATTTTGGGGGATTGGGCGTGAATTTGGGGGATTTTGGGGGAATTTGGGGTTTTTTGGAAATTTTGCATGATTTCGAGAAAATTTGGTGCAAATTCAGAGGATTTTGGGAAAATTTGGGGGATTTGAGGAAAATCTGGGAAAATTTTGGGCCCTGGTAAGTGAGGGACCCCAGGTCCTGGCAGGACAGAGGGGATTTGGGAGATCCTGGGTGGATTTGGGGGATTTCTTTATTTTGTTTTTTTGGGGGGATTTTGGGGCTCAGGTGTGCCCAGGTGAGCTCACCTGCAGGTCCTGGCAGGGTAAAAAGGCAGTTCTGGCCAAAATGGGGGAATTTGGGTCAATTTTTGGGATTCCCATGGGGATTTTTGGGATTTTCGTGCAGATTTTGGGGGGATTTTTGGGGTTTTGGGGCTGAGGTGTGCCCAGGTGAGCTCACCTGCGGGTCCTGGCAGGGTAAAAAGGCAGTTCTGGCCAAAATGGGGGAATTTGGGTCAATTTTTGGGATTCCCATGGGGATTTTTGGCCATTTCCATGGGGACTTTTGGGATTTCCATGGGGATTTTTGGGATTTCCACGGGGAATTGGGGGATTTTTGGGCCCAGGTGTGGCCAGGTGAGCTCACCTGCAGGTCCTGGCAGGGTAAAAAGGCAGCTCTGGCCAAAATGGGGGAATTTGGGTCAATTTTTGGGATTCCCATGGGGATTTTTGGCCATTTCCATGGGGATTTTTGGGATTTCTGTGGGGATTTTTGGGATTTCCATGGGGATTTTGGGGGATTTTGGGGTTTTGGGGGCTCAGGTGTGCCCAGGTGAGCCCACCTGCGGTCCTGGCAGGGTAAAAAGGCAGTTCTGGCCAAAACGGGGAATTTTGGGTCAATTTTGGCCATTTCCATGGGGATTTTTGGGATTTCTGTGGGGATTTTTGGGATTTCCATGGGGATTTTGGGGGATTTTGGGGGTTTTGGGGCTCAGGTGTGCCCAGGTGAGCCCACCTGCGGGTCCTGGCAGGGTAAAGGCAGTTCTGGCCAAAATGGGGGAATTTGGGTGAATTTTTGGCCATTTCCTTGGGGATTTTTGGGATTTCTGTGGGGATTTTTGGGATTTCCATGGGGATTTTGGGGGTTTTGGGGCTCAGGTGTGCCCAGGTGAGCTCACCCGCGGGTCCTGGCAGGGTGAAGGCAGCCCTGGCCGAGGAGCAGGACCCCGAGCGGCGGCAGGTGCTGGACGGGCGGCAGCTCGCGCTGAAGGTCAGCGCCAACTCCGTGTACGGCTTCACCGGGGCGCAGGCTGGGAAACTGCCCTGCCTGGAGATCTCACAGGTAACACACACCTGGCACAGGTAACACACACCTGGCACAGGTAACACACATCTGGTACAGGTAACACACACCTGGGCACAGGTAACACACACCTGGGCACAGGTAACACACACCTGGCACAGGTAACACACACCTGGGCACAGGTAACACACACCTGGCACAGGTAACACACACCTGGGCACACCCACAGCCAACTCCGTGTACAGCCTGCTTCACCGGGCACAGGCCAGGGAAACTGCCCTGCCTGGAGATCTCACAGGTAACACACACCTGGCACAGGTAACACACACCTGGGCACAGGTAACACACACCTGGCACAGGTAACACACACCTGGCACAGGTAACACACACCTGGGCACAGGTAACACACACCTGGGCACAGGTAACACACACCTGGTACAGGTAACACACACCTGGCACAGGTAACACACACCTGGGCACAGGTAACACACACCTGGCACAGGTAACACACACCTGGGCACAGGTAACACACACCTGGGCACACCCACAGCCAACTCCGTGTACGGCTTCACCGGGGCGCAGGCTGGGAAACTGCCCTGCCTGGAGATCTCACAGGTAACACACACCTGGCACAGGTAACACACACCTGGTACAGGTAACACACACCTGGGGACAGGGTAACACACACCTGGTACACAGGTAACACACACCTGGCACAGGTAACACACACCTGGGCACAGGTAACACACACCTGGCACAGGTAACACACACCTGGGCACAGGTAACACACACCTGGGCACAGGTAACACACACCTGGCACAGGTAACACACACCTGGGCACAGGTAACACACACCTGGGGCAGGTAACACACACCTGGGCACAGGTAACACACACCTGGCACAGGTAACACACACCTGGGCACAGGTAACACACACCTGGGCACAGGTAACACACACCTGGTACAGGTAACACACACCTGGGCACAGGTAACACACACCTGGCACAGGTAACACACACCTGGGCACAGGTAACACACACCTGGGGCAGGGTAACACACACCTGGGCACAGGTAACACACACCTGGCCACAGGTAACACACACCTGGCACAGGTAACACACACCTGGCACAGGTAACACACACCTGGCCACAGGTAACACACACCTGGGCACACCTGGGCACACCTGGCACAGGTAACACACACCTGGGCACAGGTAACACACACCTGAGATACACCTGAGACACCTGAGCCACACCTGGACACCCTCAAATCCCACCTGAGCACACCTTAGTTGTTCTCAGAGGTTCCCCAGACACACCTGGGCACACCTGGGAGGGGTTTGGGCACACCTGGGCACAGGCAGGTCTCACCTGAGCCTCACCTGTGCCCTCAGAGCGTCACCGGCTTCGGGCGGCAGATGATCGAGAGGACAAAGCAGCTGGTGGAGAGCAAATACCCAGATGTGCAGGTGAGCACACCTGGGCACGGGTAAAGCACACCTGGGCACAGGTAAAACACACCTGGGCACAGGTAAAACACACCTGGGCACGGGTAAAACACACCTGGGCACAGGTAAAAACACACCTGGGCACGGGTAAAACACACCTGGGCACAGGTAAAACACACCTGGGCACGGGGTAAAACACACCTGGGCACAGGTAAAACACACCTGGGCACGGGTAAACACACCTGGGCACAGGTAAAACACACCTGGGCACGGGTAAAACACACCTGGACACAGGTAAAACACACCTGGGCACGCGGGTAAAAGCACACACCTGGGCAACGGGTAAAACACACCTGGGCACAGGTAAAACACACCTGGGCACGGGTAAAACACACCTGGGCACAGGTAAAACACACCTGGGCACAGGTAAAACACACCTGGGCACGGGTAAAACACACCTGGACACAGGTAAAACATACCTGGACACACCTGGGCACGGGTAACACACACCTGGGCACACCTGGGCACAGGTAAAACACACCTGGACACAGGTAAAGCACAGCTGGGGCACACCTGGGCACACGTAAAGCACACCTGGGGCACACCTGGGCACAGGTAAAACACACCTGGGCACTTAGGGTAAAGCACACCTGGGCACGGGTAAAGCACACCTGGGCACACCTGGACACAGGTAAAACACACCTGGGCACACCTGGGCACACGTAAAGCACACCTGGGGGCACATCTGGGCACAGGTAAAACACACCTGGGCACGGGTAAAGCACACCCTGGGCACACCTGGACACAGGTAAAACACACCTGGGCACGGGTAACACACACCTGGGCACACCTGGGCACAGGTAAAACACACCTGGGCACAGGTAAAACATACCTGGACACACCTGGGCACAGGTAAAGCACACCTGGGCACACCTGGGGCACACCTGGGCACAGGTAACACACACCCTGGGCACACCTGGGCACAGGTAACACACACCTGGGGGACATGGAACACAGCTGGGCACACCTGGGGGTATTTTTGTGGGTTTTGGGGGCATTTTGGGGTATTTTAATGTGGGTTTGTCTTTTCAGGGGGTTTTTTTGGGATGGTTTGGGGGTTTTTTGGGGTGCTGATGCCGAATTTTGGGGTGCTGATCCCGAATTTTGGGGTGCTGATGCCGGATTTTTGGGGTGCTGATGCCGGGTCTGGCTCCCCCAGGTGCTGCACGAGGGACAACGGACTCCGGCGATGTCACCTGGGCATTATTTTGGCGCTATTTCAATGGGGTTTTGGGTTTTTTTTGTTTTGGGGGTTTTTGGGGTGGTTTTGGGGGTTTTTGGGGTGCTGATGCCGGATTTTGGGGTGCTGATGCCGGGTCTGGCTCCCCAGGTGGTGTATGGGGACACGGACTTCGGTGATGTCACCTGGGAGCCATTTTTGGGCTATTTTAATGGGGTTTTTAGGGTTTTTGGGGGTGGTTTTGGGGGTTTTTGGGGTGCTGATGCCGTACTTTGGGGTGCTGATGCCGGATTTTGGGGTGCTGATGCCGGATTTGGGGTCCCCAGGTGTGTACAGGGACAAGGACTTTCGGTGATGTCACCTGGGTGCCATTTTGGGCTATTTTAATGGAGTTTTTGGGGGTTTTTAGGGTTTTTGGGGTGTTTTTGGAGGTTTTTGGGGGTGCTGATGCCGGATTTTGGGGGTGCTGATGCCGGGTCTGGCTCCCCAGGTGGTGTACGGGGACACGGACTCGGGTGATGTGCCGCCTGGCCGCGGCTCCCTCGGTGGCCGAGACGGGCCGCTGCCGGGCCGGGAAGTCGCCCGCCTGGGTGTCCGGCCACTTCCCCTCCCCATCCGGCTGGAGTTCGAGAAGGTGCGGCCCCAAAACCTGGGCAGGGGTCCCAAAAATTTGGGGAGGGGTCCTAAAGCTCCTGTGAGGGTTTTTGGGGGGATTCTGGGGAAAATTTGGGGTTTTTTGGGGAAAATTCGGGGTTTTTGGGGGGAATTTTAGGGGTTTTTGGGGGATGTCTTAAAATTTGGAGGGGGTCCCAAAATTTGGGGAGGGGTCCCAAACATTTGGGGAGGGGTCCTAAAATTCCTGGGAGGGCTTTTTGGGGGGATTCTGGGGGGAAAATTTGGGATTTTTGGGGGAAAATTCGAGGTTTTTGGGGGGAAAATTTGGGGGTTTTTGGGGGACATCCTAAAATTTGGAGGGGTCCCAGGATTTGGGGAGGGGTCCCAAACATTTGGGGAGGGGTCCTCAAATTCCTGGGAGGGTTTTTGGGGGGGATTCTGGGGTTTTGAGGGAAATTTGTGAGTTTCTGGTGGAAATTTGGGTGCTTTTGGGGGAAATTTGGGGTTTTTGGGGGTCATCCCTAAAATTGGGAGGGGTCCCAAAATTTGGGGAGGGGTCCCAAACATTTGGGGAGGGTCCTTGGGGGGATTTTTAAGGATGTTTTAGGGGGAGTTTTGGGGATTTTTGGGGGGAGAACCTCAATTTTGGAGGGGTCCTGGAATTTGGGGAGGGATCCCAAAATCCCTGAGAGAAAAAAAAAAAAACCAAAGGTAAAAACTAGTTTAAAATGGGGGGAAATAGTTAAAAAATGGCAGGAAAATGAGGAGAAATAGTTTTAAAATTATTCGGAAAAGAGCTAAAAAATAGCAAGAAAATGGGGGGAAATTGCTAAAAATGGGGAAAAATTGCTAAAAATGGCAGGAAAATGGGGAGAAATGGCTCAAAAATAGCTAAAAATGGGGAAATCATTGCTAAAAATGGTGGGGAAAATAGCTAAAAAAACAACTTGAAAGTGGTGGGGAAAAAATAGGGAAAAATAGCTGAAAAGTGGCAGGAAATTGGGGAAAAAATAAGCTAAAAGTAAGTAGTGGGAAAAGAATTGCTAAAAATTGGCAGGACAATGGGGAAAAATTTCAAAAAAATAGGGGAAAAATAACTAAAGATGGCAGGAAAATGGGGAAAAGAATGCTAGAAAATAGGGCAAAAATTAGCTTAAAAATAGTTTAAAAATAGCTTAAAAAGGGGAAATAACTGCTAAAAATAGGGGGAAAGGTAGCTAAAAATAGCTTAAAAGTGTTGGGAAAAATCGCTAAAAAATAAGGAAAAATAGCTGAAACATTGGGAGAAATAGCTAAAAAATGGTGGGAAATTGGAGAAAAAAATTGCTGAAAATAGGGAAAAAATAGCCAAAAAAATACCTTGAAAATGGGGGGGGTGGGGAATTGTTAAAATTGGGGGAAAACAGCTAAAATACCTTAAAAATTGGGGAAAAACAGCTAAAAAATACCTTAAAAATTGGGGGAAAATTTATTAAAAATGGCAGGAAAATGGGGGAAAAAATGCTAAAAAATGGTGGGGAAAATAGCTTAAAATAAAAAAATGGGAAAATAGCTGAAAAATATCTTAAAATGGGGAAAAATGCTAAAAAAGGCAGGAAAATGGGAAAAAATATCTTAAGAATGGTGGGAAAAATTGCTAAAAATAGGGGAAGTTGCTAAAAATAGCTTAAAATTTTCTAAAAATGGCAGGAAAATGGGGAAAGAAATTCAAAATTGGCAGAAAATGGGAAAAAAATGGTGTAGAAATAGCTAAAAATACCTTAAAAATGGGGAGAAATTGCTAGAAATAGAGGAAATAGATAAAAAATGGCTGGAAAATGGGGGAAAAAATTATAAAAAATAATGTAAAAATAGCTGAAAAATGGCAGGAAAAAGGGGAAAATATTGCTAAAAAATAGTGGAAAAACAGCTAAAAAATACCTTAAAAATGGGGAAAACATTGATAAAAATAGGGGGAAAATAGTTATAAAACCCTTTAAAATGGAGGAAAATTGATAAAAATTAGCAGAAAAAAGGGGAAAAAAATTACTAAAAATTAGCAGAAAAATGGGAAAAAAGGGCTAAAAAATGGCAGAAAAATGGGGAAAGCATTGCTAGAAATAGGGAGAAAAAATAGCTTTAAAATTAAGTAGGAAAATGGGGAAAAGAATGTTAAAAAATGGGGAAAAATAGCTTAAAAATACCTTAAAAATGGGGAGAAAAATTGCTAAAAATTAGCAGAAAAATGGGGGAAAAAAATTGCTAAAAATAGTGGAAAAAATAGCTAAAAAAGACACTGTAAAATGGGGAAAACGTTAAGCTAAAAATAGGGGGAAAAATAAGCTAAAAATACCTCTAAAATGGGGAAAATTGCTAAAAACTAGCAGAAAAAATGGGGAAATTGCTTAAAAAATGGCAGGAAAATGGGGGAAAGAATGCTAAGAAATAGGGGGGAAAAATTGCTAAAAAATACCTTAAAAATGGGGAAAATTGCCCTGCATTAGAAGAAAAATGGGGAAAAAAATTCCTAAAAATGGGAGAAAAAATAGCTTTAAAATGAAGCGGAGAATGGGGGAAAAGAATGTTTAAAAATGGGGAAAAATAGCTAAAAAAATACCCCTTAAAAATGGGGAAAAATTGCTAAAAATGACAAGGTAAATTGGGAAAAATTGCTAAAAATTAGCACAGAAAAAATTGGGAGAAAAAAATTGCTAAAAATTAGCAGAAAAATAGCTAAAAAATACCTTAAAAATGGGAAAAAATATCTAAAAAATTAGCAGAAAAATGGGGAAAAATGGCTAAAAATTAGCAGGAAAAATGGCTAAAAATTAGCAGAAAAAATGGGGGAAACCTTGCTGAAAGTGGCAGGAGGTTGGGAGGAGCAGTGAAAGGCCTGTCTCCTGGCCAGGTGTGCCTGTCCCTACCTGCTGATCAGCAAGAAGCGCTTGACCGCCTCTGCTTCCGGGGGGCTCGGGGGGCTCCCCCAGGCTGGACTGCGCAAGGGGCTGGAGGAGGCTGTCAGGAGGGACAACTGTCCCCTGGCTGCCAACCCTGGTGACAGCCCTGCCTCAAGAGGATCCTGCTGCACAGGTGAGACCCCCAAAAAAATGGGGGAAAAATAGCCAAAAATGGGAAAAATCGGTGAAAAAATGGGGAAAATTGGTGAAAATATGACCAAAAAATGGCCCAAAATGGGGAAAAAATGACCCAAAATGGGAGGATTGTATCCTGAGTGCCAGCCTGGTGACAGGTGCCTCAGGAGGATCCTGCTGCACAGGTGAGACCCCCAAAAAATGGGAAAAATCAGTGAAAAAAATGGGAAAAAACAGTTAAAATATGGTCAAAAAATGATGACCAAAATGGGAAAAAAATGACCCAAAATGGGAGAATTGTATCCTGGTAGCCAAGCTGGTGACAGCTGCCTCAGGAGGATCCCGCTGCACGGTGAGACCTCAAAATGGGGAAAAATGATGAAAAATGGGGAAAAAATGGCCAAAAAATGTCCAAAATGGGAAAAATCGGGGGTGAAAAAATGGGAAAATTTTGTGAAAATATGGTCTAAAATGGGAGAATTGTATCCTGAGTGCCAAGCCTGGTCACACAGCTGCCTCCTGGAGGATCCTGCTGCACAGGTGAGACCCCCCAAATATGGGGAAAAAATGGGGAAAATGGGAAAAATGGTGGAAAAAATGGCCAAAATGCGAAACATGGGAAAAAACAGTTAAAATATGGTCAAAAAATGGCCAAAAATGGGGAAAATGGGAAAAAAGGGGAAGGAAATGGCCCAAAATGACCCAAAAATGGGAGAATTGTGTCCTGAGTGACAAGCTGGTGAAGCTGCCTCAGGAGGATCCTGTGCACAGGGGAAAATGGGCAAAAAATGGGAAAAAAGGTGAAAAATGGGAAAAATTGGTGAAAAAATGGATGAAAATAGTCAAAATATGGTCCAAAAATGGGGGGAAAATCACCAAAAATGCAGGAAAATCACCAAAAAAAAGGAGGAAAGAAAATCAACAAAAATTGGGAAAAAACACATTAAAAATGGGGAAAAATCAGCAAAAAGTGAGGGAAATGACCAAAGAAAATGGGGAAAAAAATCAGCTAAAAATGGGAGGAAAATGAGGTCAAAAAATGGGGGAAAAATCACCAAAAAATGGGGAAAAAATCACCCAAAAAATAGGAGGAAAATTGTCAAAAATGAGGAAAAAGTCATTAAAAAATGGAGGAAAAAATCACCAAAATGGGGGATCACGAAAGATGGGGAAAAAATGGGGTAGGAAAAAACACCCCAAAATTGGAACTCTCTTTAGAGGTGGGTTTTGGGATGGATTTGGGATAAATTTGGGATATTTTTGGATTTCCAGGGATCCCCCAAGGAGCTGTAGCCCACGCTCAGGGAGGTGGATTTAGGATAAATTTAGGGATAAATTTGGGATTTTTTGGTTTTAGGGATCCCCAAGGAGCTGTGGTTCATTCCCAGGAGGTGGATTTAGGATAAATTTGGGATAAATTTGGGATATTTTGGATTTCAGGGATCCCCAAGGAGCTGTGGTTCATTCCCAGGAGGTGGATTTGGGATAAATTTGGGATAAATTTGGGATATTTTATTTTCAGGAGACCCCCAGGGAGTGCTGTAACTACCTTAAGAGGAATGGATTTGGGATAAATTTGGGATGGATTTACAGGATAAATTTGGGATATTTTTTATTCAGAGACCCCAAAGGAGCTGTGGCCACTTGAGGAGGTGGATTTAGGATAAATTTGGGATAAATTTGGGATATTTTTATTTTCAGAGACCCCCAAGGAGCTGTAGCCCACGCTTAGGAGGTGCATTTTGGGATAAATTTGGGATAAATTTGGGATGAAATTTTGTTTTTAGGACCCCCAAGGAGCTGTAGCCCGCTTCCAGGAGGTGCATTTGGGATAAATTTGGGATAAATTTGGGATAAATTTTGTTTTTAGGGACCCCCAAGGAGCTGTGGCTCATGCACGGGAGGTGATCTCAGACCTGCTCTGTAACCGATCGACATCTCCCAGCTACGTCATCACCAAGAGGAGCTGACCCGGGCAGCCAGTGCCTCAGCTACCTTCGAGCCCACGTGGCCCCTTGGCTGAGAGGTGGGACCCCAAAAAATATCCGAGAAACACCCCAAAAGTAAAAAAACCAACCCAAAATTCATAAAAATACCCCCAAAAATCGCCACTTTGAAAAGCGGCCCCAAAATCCTGAAAATGGCCCCAAAACTCCTGAAAATGGCCCCAAAATCCTGCAGGGACCCCCAGGCTCAGGTGGCTCTGGCTGAGAGGTGGGACCCCAAAAATATCCCAGAAACACCCCAAAAATAAAAAGAAACCAACCCAAAATTCATAAAAATACCCCCAAAAAATCGCACTGAAAATGGCCCCAAAAATTGCCCCAAAAAATCCTGAAAATGGCCTCAAAAAATCCTGCAGGGCTCCCCAGGCTCAGGTGGGTGTGGCTGAGAGGTGGGACCCCAAAAAAACCCGAAAACCATCCCAGAAACACCCCAAAAATAAAAAAACCAACCCAAAATTCACTGAAAATACCCCCAAAAAACTGTGCTGAAAACATTTAAAAAATCCCAAAATTGCCCCCAAAAATCCTGAAAATGGCCCCAAAAATCCTGCAGGGCTCCCCAGGCTCATGTGGGTCTGGCTGAGAGGTGGAACCCCAAAATATCCCAGAACACCCCAAAAATATCCACCCCAAAATTCATAAAAATACCCCAAAAATCGCACTGAAAATGGCCCCAAAAATCCTGAAAATGGCCCCAAAAATCCTGAAAATGGCCTCAAAAATCCTGAAAATGGCCTCTCAAAAATCCTGCAAGAGCCCCCAGGGCTCATGTGGGTCTAGTTGAGAGGTGGGACCCCAAAAATGCCCCAAACCATCCCAGAAACACCCCCCAAAAATAAAAAAAACCCACCAAAATTCACAAAAATACCCCCAAAAATGCGCACTGAAAATGGACCCAAAAATCCCAAAATGGCCCCAAAAATCCTGAAAAAGTGGCCCCCAAAAAATCCTGCAGGGCTCCCCGAGGCTCAGGTGGGTCTGGCTGACAGTGGAACCCCAAAAAATATCCCAGGAACACCCCAAAAATAAAAAAATCCACCCCAAAATTCATAAAAATACCCCCAAAAATCGCGCACTGAAAATGGACCCAAAAATCCTGAAAATGGCCCCAAAATCCTGAAAATGGCCTCAAAAATCCTGAGTCTCCAGGGCTCACGGCCAGGCTCTGGCTGAGGGTGGGACCCCAAAAATATCCAGAAACACCCCAAAATAAAAAGAAAAACAACCCAAAATTCATAAAAAATACCCCAAAAAGTCGCTCTGAAATGACCCCCAAAAATCCTGAAATGGCCTCAAAATCCTGAAAATGGCCTCAAAAATCCTGCAGGGCCTGAGGGCTCAGGTGGGTGTGGTTGGAGAGGTGGGACTAAAAATATCCCAGGAACACCCCAAAAATAAAAAGAAACCAACCCAAAATTCATAAAACTACCCCCAAAAATGTGACTGAAAATGGCCCCAGTGCCCCAAAAATCCTGAAAATGGCCTCCAAAAAGTCCTGCAGGGCTCCCCAGGCTCAGGTGGGTGGTGTGGCTGAGAGGTGGGACCCCAAAAAAAACCGAAAACCATCCAGAAACAACCCAAAAATAAAAAACCAACCCAAAGATTCACTGAAAATACCCCAAAAAGCAAAATACTAGAGAACGGACCCAAAATCCTGAAAATGGCCCCAAAAATCCTGAAAATGGCCTCAAAAATCCTGCAGGGCCCCCCAGGCTCAGGGTGGGTCTGGCTGAGAGGTGGGACCCCAAAAAACCAACCATCCAGAAACAACCCAAAAATAAAAAACCAACCCAAAAATTCACGAAAAATACCCCCAAAAAACTGTGCTGAAACGCGACCCCAAAAATCCCAAAATTGCCCCAAAAAAATCCTGAAAAGCTGGCCCCAAAAATCCTGCGGCAGGCTCCCCAGGCTCATGTGGGTCTGGCTGAGGGTGGAACCCCAAAAATATCCCAGGAACACCCCAAAATAAAAAAAATCCACCCCAAAATTCATAAAAAATACCCCCAAAACGCACTGAAATGGACTAAAAATCCTGAAAATGGCCCCAAAAAATCCTGAAAATGGCCTCCCAAAAATCCTGAAAATGGCCTCAAAAATCCTGCAGGCCCCCAGGCTCATGTGGGTCTGGTTGAGAGGTGGGACCCCAAAAATGCCCCAAAACCATCCCAGAAACACCCCCCAAAAATACCGCACAACCCAAAAATTCACAAAAAGTACCCCAAAAAATCGCACTGAAAAATGGCCCCAAAAATTGCCCCAAAAATCCTGAAAATGGCCTCAAAAATCCTGAAAATGGCCCCAAAATCCTGCAGGGGCCCCCAAGGCTCAGGGTGGCTCTGGCTGAGAGTTGGGACCCCAAAAAAATATTTCAGAACACCCCAAAAAATGCGCAACCCAAAATTCATAAAAATACCCCCCAAAAAAATCGCGCACTGAAAATGGCCCCAAAAAGTGCCTCCAAAAATCCTGAAAATGGCCTCAAAAATCCTGGAAAATGGCCCCCAAAAATCCTGCAGGGCTCCCCAGGCTCATGGGTTTACCTGGCTGAGAGGTGGAACCCAAAAATATCCCAGGAACACCCCAAAAATAAAAAATCCACCCCAAAATTCATAAAATACCCCCAAAAATCGCACTGAAATGGACCCAAAAATCCTGAAAATGGCCCCAAAAATCCTGAAAATGGCCTCAAAAATCCTGCAGGGCTCCCCAGGCCTCAGGTGTGGCTCTGGCTGAGAGGTGGGACCCCAAAAATATCCCAGAAACACCCCAAAAAATCAAAAGAAAACCAACCCCAAAATTCATAAAAATACCCCCAAAAATCGCACTGAAAAGCACCTAAAAATCCTGAAAAATGGCCTCAAAAATCCTGAAAATGGCCTCCAAAAAATCCTGCAGGGCCCCCAGGCCTAGCGGGTCATGGTTGAGAGGTGGGACCCCAAAAATGCCCAAAACCATCCAGAAACACCCCAAGCCAACCCAAAATTCCCAAAATACCCCCCAAAGAATGGCACTGAAAATGGCCCCAAAAATTCACATCTGATACGCAAAAATCCTGAAAATGGCCCCTAAAAATCCTGCAGGGCTCCCCAGGCTCATGTGGGTCTGGCTGAGAGGTGGAACCCCAAAAATGTTCAGGAACACCCCACATACAACCCAAAATCATGATACCACCAAAAATTGCGACAAAAATGGCCCCAAAAATTGCCCCAAAAATCCTGAAAATGGCCTCAAAAAGATCTGCGGGGCTCCCCAGGAGCTCAGGTGATGTGGGCTGAGAGGGTGGACCCCAAAATGCCCCAAAACCATCTGAAATGGCTAAAATCCTGCAGGGCTCCCCAGGCTCATGTGGGTCTGGCTGAGAGGTGGAACCCCAAAATATTTCAGGAACACCCAAAATAAAAAAACAACCCAAAATTCATAAAAATGCCCCAAAAAGTGGCACTGAAAATGGCCCCAAAAAATTGCCCCCAAAAATCCTGAAAATGGCCTCCAAAAAATCCTGCAGGGGCTCCCAGGCTCAGGTGGGTGTGGCTGAGAGGTGGGACCCCAAAAAAGTGCCCAAAACCATCCAGAACACCCCAAAAATAAAAAAGCAACCCAAAATTAAAAATGCAAAGAGTGCTGAAAATGGCTAAAAGCCTGAAATGATTTCAAAAGTCCTGAAAAGTATTTTAAAAATCCCGATAAAATGCATCCTGAAAATGAGTTTAAAATCCTGAAAATGGCCCCAAGAATCCTGAAAGAATGGCTCCAAAATCCTAAAATGACCCCAAAAGAATCTGAAAATGACCCCAAAAATCCTGAAAATGGCCTCAAAAAGTCTGAAAATGGCCCCAAAAAGAAATCCTGAAAATAGCTAAAAAAATCCTGAAAATGGCTCAGTCCTAAAATGACCCCCAAAAAGATCTGAAAGTATTTAAAATCCTGAAATGGCCTCAAAAAATCCTGAAAATGGCTAAAAGTACTATGAAAATGGCTTCAAAAATCCACAAAATGACCCCAAAAAATCCTGAAAATGATTTCATCCACCAGAAAGTATTTAAAATCTAAGAAAGTATTTAAAAAAAACCATCAAGCAAAGATAAAAAGGCTTGATCCCAAAGAGCAAAGATCCCCAAAAATTCCCCAAAGAATCCCTCTAAAACCCTAAAACCACCTCCAAAGACCCCAAAGAATTTTGGATTTTTTTTCCAATTTCTAAATTTTTTCCCCAAATCCCAGTGGGATTTTTTTTCCCAAATTTAGTTTTTCCCCAAATCCCATTGAAAATTTTTTCTCCTAGGTTTGCTAAGTTTCCCCCAATTTCTTTGATTTTTTTTCTCCCCAAACTCTCCTGATTTTTCTTCTCTGACTTTTCCCCAAAATGAATCTGGGTCTTTTCACTCAGATTTTTAGCTTTTTTCCCCTAAATTTTGTATTTTTCCCCAATTCTGGTATTATTTCCCCAAATCCATTAGTTTTTTTCCCCAAATTCTGCAATTTCTGCCCAAATTCCATCTAATTTTCCTTTTTCCCCAAAACCCATCAATTTTTCCCCAATTTTTTTCCATTTCCTCCCCAAAATCCCCAAATTTTTCAATTTTTTCTATTTTTCCCCTCAGTTTCTGTGATTTCTCCCTCAAAGTTTCATCCCATTTTTTTCTCAAATTTTTCCCATTTCCTCACCATAATTAATCAGATTTTCCCCAGATTTTTGCATTTTCAAAACTCCCAGATTTTCCCCAAGATTCCCATTTTTTCTCCCCAGACTGCTGTGAGTGACCCCTGACAGCCCCTCCCTCAGGGGACAGGGTCCCGTCACGTGATCGTCACCGAGTGCAGGGGACAGCTGACCTACCAGTCAGAGAGGTCAGCCGGGGGGGTCACACAGAGGGTCACGCAGGGTCACTCAGAGGTCAGGGGTCCTCAGGGGAGTCACTCAGAGGTCAGGGGGTCACTCAGGGGTCACTCAGGGTCGTGCAGTGATGAAGTCACCCGAGTGTGAGGGACAGAGGCGACCTACACCCAGTCCGAGGTCAGCACAGGGGTCACTCAGGGGTCACACGAAGTCAGGGGGGTCACTCAGGGAATCACACAGGGGTCAGGGGGTCACTCAGAGGGGTCACACAGGGGTCAGGGGTCACACGAGGGGGTCACTCAGGGGTCACTCAGGAGGGTCCCGTCGTGTGATCGATCACCGAGTGCAGGGGACAGAGCGACCTACCAGTCGAGAGTCAGCTGAGTCACTCAGGGGTCAAGGGTCCAGCCAAGGGTCACTCCAGGGGTCAAAGGGGTCACACAGGGGTCACTCAGAGGTCAGGGGTCACTCAGGGTCACACAACAGGGTTCCCGTCGTGGTCGTCACCCGAGGCGAGGGACAAGCCTGACTACCGGTCCGAGGAGTCAGCTGGGGTCACTCAGGGGTCACACGCAGGGGGTCAGGGGGTCACTCAGAGAGGGTCACACAGGGGTCAGGAGGGTCACTCAGGGGTCACACAGGGTCAGGGTCACACAGGGGTCACTCAGGGGTCACTCAGGGTCCCGTACGTGATAGATCACAGGCGCGGGGACAGATGACCTACACCCCAGTCGAGGAGTCAGCTGGGGTCACTCAGGGGTCAAGGGTCAGCCAAAGGGTCACTCGGGGTCAAGGGGTCACACAGGTCACACAGGGGTCAGGGGTCACTCAGGGGAGTCACTCAGAGGTCAGGGGAGTCACTCAAGGGGTCCTCAGGGTCACGTCGTGATAGATCACGGGCTTGTGAGGGACAGGGACTACACCAGTCCGAGGAGTCAGCTGAGGGGTCACTCAGGGGTCACACAGTCAGGGGTCACTCAGAGGTCAGGGGTCACTCAGGGGTCACTCAGGGGTCACTCAGGAGTCCCGTCGTGATGTCGTCACCCAGGCCTTGAGGACAGGCGGCCCTACACCGGTCTGAGGTCAGCTGGGGTCACTCGGGGGTCACTCAGAGGTCAGGGGAGTCACTCAGGGGGTCACTCAGGGACTCACCCCAAATCCCACCCAAAAAATTCCCCAAATCTCACCCCAAACACCCCAAATCTCACCCAAAAACCCCCAAATCTCACCTCTAAAACCCCCAAATCCACCCAAAGACACCCCAAATCTCACCTAAAACCCCCAAATCTCACCTAAAACCCCCAAATCTCACCCCAAACACCCCCAAATTCCACCCAAACACCCCAAACCCCACCCCAAACACCCCAAACCCCACCCCAAACACCCCAAATCTCACCCAAACACCCCAAATCTCACTCAAACACCCCCAAATCCCACCCAAAAAAACCCCCAAATCTCACCCCAGCACCCCAAATCTCACCCAAACACTAAAGCCACCCAAACACCCCAAATTTCACCCAAAACACCCCAAAGCCCCACCCCAAACACCCCAAACCCCACCCAAACACCCCAAGTTTCACCCAAACACCCCCAAATCTCACCCTAAAACCCCAAATCCCACCCAAACACCCCAAATTTCACCCAAAAGTCCGAAATCTCACCCCAACACCCCAAATCTCACCTGACACCCCAAATTCCACCCAAAAACCCCAAATCCCACCCAAACACCCCAAATCTCGCCCTAAAACCCCCATTTCACCCCAAAGCACCCCAAATCTCACCCAAAGCACCCCAAAGCCCCACCCCAAACACCCCAGGTCCACCTAGACTAGCAAACACCCCAAAGATCTCACCCTTTGAGCACCCCAAGTCCACCTAAACCCCCAAAGCACCCTAACACCCCAAACCCCACCCTAACACCCCAAACCCCACCCCCAAACACCCCAAAGTCCACCCCAGGCACCCCCAGATCCACAGGCACCCCAAACACCCCAAGTCTCACCCAAACACCCTCAAATCCCACCCCAAAGACCCCAAATCCACCCCCAAAAAGGCCCCCAAATCCCACCCTAAAGACCCCCAAATCTCACCCCTAAAGCCCCCAAATCCCACCCGACACACCCCAAATTTCACCCCAAACTCCCCAAATCTCACCCCCAAAAACCCCCAAATCCACCCCTAAAGACCCCCAAGTCTCACCCTAAAAGCCCCCAAGTCCACCCAAACACCCCAAATTTCACCCCAGAGCTCCCCAAATCTCACCCCAAATCCCACCCCAAACACCCCAGAGCCCCACCCCAAGCTCCACCCCAAACACCCCAAATCACACCCCAGAGAGCCAAATCCCACCCCAAACACCCCAAACCCACCCCAAACGCCCAAATCTCACCCAAAATCCCCAAGTCTCCACCCAAACACCCCTAAATCTCACCCAGAAGCACCCCAAATCTCACCCAAACACCCCAAATCCACCCCAAACACCTAAGCCCCACCCCAAACACCCCAGAGCCCACCCCAAACACACCTCAAATCCCACCCCCAAACACCCCCAAATCTCACCCAAACACCCCAAATCTCACCCAAGCACCTCAAGCCCCACCCCCAAACACCCCCAAATCTCACCCAAACACCCCCAAATCTCACTCCAAACACCCCAAATCCCACCACATCCCTAAAACCCCCAAATCCACCCCTAAAACCCCCCAAATCTCACCCCTAAAGACCCCAAATTTCACAACACCGAGCTTTCACCCTCGACACCCCCAAACCCTCACGCCCCAAACACCCAGAGCCACCACCCCAGACACACCCCAAGACACCCCAAACCCCACCCCCAAACACCCCCAAATCCACCCCAAACACCCCAAATCCACCCAAACACCCCAAGCCCCACCCCAAACACCCCAAATCTCACCCCCAAACACCCCAAATCCCACCCAAACACCCCAAACCCCTTCCCCCATCTCCCCAGCGTCCCTGCGGGACCCGATTGTTCGGCTGGGCCAGAGTAACCTGCCCATCGACTATGCTACTACCTGGACAGCAGCTCAGCCCGCCCTGCGTCTTGAAGGCCCATCCTGGAGGGCGAGACAGGCCGTTAGCTCGTGGAGTCAGCCCGAAATCCCAAAAAATTCAGGGAGTCCCCAAGATTCCCAAAAGTGCCAAAAATCAGCGTCAAAAATCGGACTGAGGCGAGGGAAAAGAGCAAAAGTGGGCTAAAATCAGCCAAAATTCACCCAAAAGTTGATTCTTTGTGAGCGGCTCTGGGCCCAGGCGGGTGCTGCTTTCGTGGAATCAGCCCAAAATTCCCAAAATGCTCCCAAAGAATTCAGAAATTTCTCAAAATTCCCAAAAATCCGTGTAGGAAATCGGACTAGAAGCGGGGAAAACAAGGCGAAAGTGAGGCTAAAATCAGCCAAAATTCACCCAAAGGTGGATGGATTCACCCCAAATTGATTCTTTATGAGTGGCTCTGGGCCCCAGGCTGTGCTGCTCGTGAGTGATCCCAAAATTTCACAAATTCCCCAAAAATGCCCAAAAATTTCAAAATCCATTATCCGAAATCAAGGGCCAGAAGCGGGGGAAAACAGTGAAAATTGAGGCTAAAATCAACTAGAAATTCACCCAGAATTTGGTTCTTTGTGAGCAGCTCTGGGCCCAGGCCGTGCTGCTAGATGAGTCAGCCCCAAAATCCCAAAATTCCACAAAAATTCCCTAAAATTCCCAAAATTCCCCAAAATCAGCGTCGAAATCGGACCCAGAAGCAGGGAAAACAAATGAAAATTGAGCTAAAAATCAATAAAATTCACCCAAGTGGGATGGAATTCACCCCAAAATTGATGCTTTGTGAGCAGCTCTGGGCCCAGGCTGTCAGTGCTCGTGAGTGATCCCAAAATTCCCAAAATTTCCCCAAAATTCCCCAAAAATGCCCAAAAATTTCCAAAATCCACATCGAAAGTCGGGCCGGGAATGGGTGAAAGCAGACAAGAAATTGAGCTCAAATTGCTCAAAATTCACCCAAAATTCACCCAAATTTGGCCCATTCTGAACATTCTCTGTGCCCTGGGCAGAGTTATCCCAAAATTTCCCAAAATTCCCAAAAAACAGCACCAGAATTGGGCCAGAAATGGTTAAAATGGATCGAAAATTGACCAAAAATTCACCCCAAAAGAGTGGAGGAAATTCACCCCAAAATTTTATGGAATTCACCCAAAATTTTTGTGGAATTTACCCAAATTTGGTCCTTTCTGAGGCAGCTCTGTGCTCTGGGCAAGTTATCCCAAAAATTTCCCAAAATTTCCCAAAATTTCTAAAAATCTGCACAAAAGTGGGCCAGAAATGGTGAAAATGGAGCAAAATTGAGAGAAATTAAGCTCAAAATTCTCCCAAAATTGGATTTTAGGAGAATTTGGGAGAATTTTATTAATTGGGTGAATTTTGGGAGATTTTTGGGTGAATTGGGTAGTTGGAGAAAATTTTGGGTGAATTTTGGGAGAACTTCAGTGAATTTTGGGTGAATAATTTTGGGAGAATTTTGGGTGAATTCTCAGTGAATTTTGGGGGAATTTTAATTGGTGTCAGAGAAAAATTTACAGGTGAATTTTGGGAGAAATTTTTAGAGGAAAATTTTGGGGTGAATTTCAGATAAATTTTTGGGGGAATTTTGGGTGAATTTCTGAGGGATTTTTGGGGGTTGGAACTGGGGATTTTTCTCACAGTTTTGGGAAAATTTGGAGATTTTGGGAGAGCTAGGGGAGGATTTTTGGGGGAATTTTTTCAGGGGAGATTTTTGAGGGAGAGTTTTTAGATTTTTGGGTTTTTTGGAAAGAGTACTAAGGATTTTAGGACTCCCAAAACTCAAATTGCAGGGGTCCTGAGTCAGATTTTGGGGATTTTTGAGGAGGAATTTTAAGGATTTTGGGGGAAAATTTCGAGGGGTTTTTGGGGCTGTTTTAGGAGAATTTTGAGGGTCATTTGAGTGTTTTTCTGAGAGGAATTTTGGGATTTTTACAACTCTCAGAGCGCCCAAATTTTTGGGGAAGGTTTTGGGGGTCCTGACTGGGATTTTGGGAGTTTTTTGAGGAGGAATTTTGGGATTTTGGGAGCTCCCAAAACAGAGACTCTGAGATTTTTGGGGCTGTTTTGGAGCGAATTTTTAGTGTTTGAGTGAGATTTTTGAGTTTTGGACTCAAAACCCCAAATTTTGGGGAAGGTTTTTGGGGGTCCTGACTCAGTTTTGGGGAGAATTTTTCTGGGATTTTGGAGACTCCCAAAACCTCAGAGACTCTGGGATTTTTGGGGTTCTTTGAATTGAATTTTTGGGGGGCATTTGGTGTTTTTCTGGCCCGAGAATTTGGGGATTTTGAGACTCCCAAGACTCCCCAAATTTTTGGGGAAAGTTTTTGAGGGGTCCTGAGTCAGATTTTTGGGGGAGATTTCTGGGGGCTCCCAGAACCTCAAATTTTTGAGTTTTTGGGATTTTTTGGGTTTTAGACTTCCTGACCCCAGATTTTTGGGGGTCCTGACTCGGATTTTGGGGAGTTTTTGGGGGGAATTTTAAGGGGTTTTGGAACTCCCAGAACCCCCAAATTTTGGGGGGAAGGTTTTTAGGGGTCCTGACTCGGATTTTGGGGGTCCCTGTGCCAATTTCCTTTCAGAGGGAGGCACACCCGGTGTAAAACCCTCGGCCGCCAAGGCAGCCGCGCTCTCGCCTTCACCTCCAAAGCGCCCAGCAACTCACGTGGGCTGCAGGGCCCTGCTGCCCCACCACAGTGAGAGCCATGAGCACCTAATTAGCTCCTAATTGGTTAATTACCTCCTAATTAATCATTTCAAGCTGAAATTAAACCCTTCCTGCAAAAAGCGGGCAAAATCCCCAAAAAATCAAAAGTTTGGGTCCAGGATTGTCAGAGAATTAAAACCCTTCCCCAAATTAATGACTCCAAACCCTGCCTTAATTAACACCTAATTAATTAATTAATCTCTAATTAATCACCCCCAGGGGAAATTAAACCTTTCCTGCAAAAAAAGTGTCCAAAATCCCCAAAAATCAAAATTTGGGTCCAGGATTGTCAGAAATTAAAGCCCTTCCCAAATTAATGACCCCAAACCCTGCCCTAATTAACACCTAATTAACAGCCCTAATTAATTAATTAATATTTAATTAATCACCTCGAGGAAATTAAACCTTTCCTGCAAAGCGGGGCAAAATCCCCAAAAATCAAAGTGGGATCAAGGATCGTCAGAAATTAAAGCTCCTTTCTCAAATTATTGACTCCATACCCTGCCTAATTAACAGCCTAATTGAATTAATTAATCTCTAGTGAAATCACCTCAGGGGAAATTAAATCTTTCCTGCAAAAAAAGTGACCAAATCCCCCAAAAATCAAAATTTGAGTCCAGACTTATCAGAAATTAAAGCCCCTTCCCAGAATTATTGACTCCAAGCCCTGCCCTAATTAGCACCCTAATTAATTAATTAATCTCCTAATTAATCATTTCAGGGAATTAAAAAAAGAGGTCTCGAATGGCCAAAATCCCCAAAAAATCAAAATTTGTGTCAAGGTTGATCAGAAATTAAAGTTCCCTTTCCAAATTATTGACTCCAAACCCCGCCCTAATTAATGATAAATTAATCACCCTAATTAATTAATTAATCAGCCTGGAAATTAATCTTCATTCCTCTCAAATTTATCACAAAATTTCTCCGAATTTTCAGGTGCAGTTTGTGATTTCTGCCTTGAGAGGGAGTCCGAGCTCTACCAGAAAGAGGTGGGGCTGAGAATTCGGGATTTTGGGAGAAAAATTTGGGATTTTTGGGCAAAAATTTGGGGGAAAATTTGGGATTTTGGGAAAAAAAATTTGGGATTTAGGAAAAAAATTGAGATTTTTGAGGAGAAAAATTGGCATTTTGGGCTTTTGGGGCCAAGAATTTGGGATTTGAGGGGCAAAGAATTTGGGATTTAGGACAAAAAATTTGGGATTTTTGGGAACAGAAATTTGGGATTTGGGAGCTAAAAATTTGGGATTTTGGAACAGAAATTTGGGATTTGGGGCAAAAATTTAAGGATTTTTGGGGGAAAAAAATTTGGGATTTGGGGATAAAGAATTTAAGGATTTTGGGCCCAAAGAATTTGGCAATTTGGGGGAGAAATTTGGGATTTTGGGAAAAAAATTTAGGATTTTGGGAATTTGGGACAAGAATTTGGGATTTTGGGAGAAAAAAATTTGGGATTTAGGGCAAAAATTTGGGATTTTGGGAGAAAAATTGGGATTTTTGGGGAGAAAAAATTTGGGATTTTTGGGACCGAATTTGGGATTTGGGGGCAAAAATTTGGGATTTTAGGGGCCAAAATTTGGCAATTTGGGGAGAAAATTTGGGATTTTGGGAAAAAAATTTGGGATACGGGAGAAAATTTTTGGGAATTTGGGACAAAAATTTGGGATTTTGGGAGAAAAAACTTGGGAATTTGGGACAAAAATTTGGGATTTTGGGAGAAAATTTTTTGGGAATTTAGGGGCAAAAATTTGGGATTTTAGGAGAAAATTTGGGATTTTGGGAGAAAAACTTGGGAATTTGGGACAAAAATTTGGGATTTTGGGGAGAAAATTTTGGGAATTTGGGGGCAAAATTTGGGATTTTTGGGGGAGAAAATTTGGGATTTTTGGGGAAAAAATTTGGGATTTTAGGGGAAAACAAATTTGGGATTTTTGGGGAGAGAAAATTTTGGGAATTTAGGACAAAAATTTGGGATTTTTAGGAGAAAAATTTTTGGGAATTTGGGACAAAAAAGATTGGGATTTGGGGATAGAAATTTGGGATTTTTGGGGCAAAAAATTTGGGATTTTGGGAGAAAATTTTAGGAATTTGGGGCAAAAATTTGAGATTTTTGGGAGAGAAAAATTTGGGACTTTGAGACAAAATTTGGGATTTTGAGACAAAATTTGGGATTTTTGGGAAGAAAAAATTGGATTTTTTGGGTTCTAAATTTAGGGTTTTGAGGAGTTCAGGATACGAAATTAAAAATTTTGGGATCCCCAAATTTTTGGATTTTTTCGTTTTTGCCCCAGGTATCTCAGGTGTGGCACCTGGGGGTGTTTGTGATCCCAAATTCCAATTTTGGGATTTTTTGGGTTCCCAAATTTGGATTATTTGGTTTTTCTCCCCTAGGTGTCCCAGCTGTGGCACCTGGGGATTTTTAGGATTCCCAAATTCCAAATTTGGGATTTTTTGAGGGTCCCAAATTTTGGATTATTTTGGTTTTCCCCCAGGTATCTCAGATGTGACACCTTGGATTTTTTGGGTCCCAAATTTTTGGATTGCGGTTTTCCCCCCAGGTGTCCCAGGTTTGGCACCTGAAGTGTTCTAGGATCCCAAATTTTTTGGATTATTTTGTTTTCAGATGTCCCAGCTGTGACACCTGGGGGTTTAGTCCCAAATCCCAATTTTGGGGATTTTTTTGGGATCCCAAATTTTTGGATTATTTTGGTTTCCCCCAGGTGTCCCAGGTGTGGCACCTGGGGGTGTTGGGATCCCAGAATTGGGATTTCGGGTTCCCAAATTTTGGATTTTTTGTTTTCCCCCCCAGGTGTCCCAGGTGTGGCACACTAAGGGGATTTCAAGTTCCCAAATTCCAAATTTGGAGAGTTTTGAGGTCCCAAATTTTTGGATATTTTGGTTTTCCCCAGGTATCCTCAGATGTGACACCTTGGATTTTTGGGATCCCAGGATTTTTGGATTATTTTGTTTTCCCCAGATCTGGCTGTGACACCTGGGGGGTTTAATTCCCAAATCCCAATTTGGGATTTGCTGGGATCCCAAATTTTTGGATTATTTTGGTTTTCCCCAGGTGTCCCAGGTTTGGCACCTGGAGTGTTGGGATCCCAAATTTTTGGATTATTTTGTTTCCCCAGGTATCTCAGATGTGGCACCTGGGGGTTTTAGATTCCCAAATTCCAAATTTGGGATTTTTAGGTTCCCAAATTTTGGATTATTTTGGTTTCCCCCAGGTGTCCCAGGTGTGGCACCTGGGGGTGTTCAAGATCCCAAATTGGGATTTTTGGGTTCCCCAAATTTGGATTTTTTGTTTTTTCTCCCCGGTGTCCCAGCTGTGGCACCTGGAGGTTTGAGTTCCCAAATCCCAATTTTGGGATTTTGCTGGGATCCCAAATTTTGGATTATTTTTGTTTCCCCCAGGTATCTCAGGTGCTGACACCTGGGGGTGTTTTAGTGATCCCAAATTCCAATTTTGGGATTTTTTGGAGTTCAAATTTGGATTTTTGTTTTCAGGTGTCCCAGGTGCTTTGACACCCGAGGGGTTTTGGAGTTCCCAAATTCCAATTTTGGGATTTTCTGGGATCCAAATTTAGGATTATTTTTGGTTTTCCCCCAGGTATCCCAGGTGTGGCACCTGGGGGATTTTCTAGGTTCCCAAATTCCAAATTTGGGATTTTTTGAGGATCCCAAATTTTGGATTATTTTGGTTTTTTCACAGGTATCTCAGATGTGACACTGGATTTTTGGGATCCAAATTTTTGGATTATTTTGTTTTAGTGCAACAGACACCAAGGGTTTGTCCCATCCCAATTTTAGGGCTCCATCCTTCGTTCCATTCCCAACGTGAAATCCCATTTTGGATTTTCCCCATTATCTGGTCCTCCGTTCCATTCCATTCCATTCCATTGTTCCATTACCCATCCTTTGTGTTGAATGCTTTGGCATCCCCAAATTATCTCACCTAAGTTTCCATTCCATTCCATTTAAGTTTCAAAGATTCCATTTTATTTCCCCCATTGTCCAATTTCCCTCTAGGCCATTCTCCACTGGCGTCCTCTCCATTATCCACCTGTCCACCACCTGTCCACACCTGTCCTTGTCCACCTGTGTCCACCTGTGTCCACCTGTGTCACCTGTGTCACCATCCACCACATGTCACCCCGTGCCACCCCATTGGTTTCCACTGTGACCTGTCCACCTGTGTCCTGTGTCATGTCACCTGTGTCCTTGCTTCCGGTCTGCTCCACTTTCCTTCACCTGTGTCACTGTGTCCACTGTCCTATGTCACCTGTCTGTATTGTCCACCTGTGTGTCCACCTGTCCTGTGCCTGTCCCTGTGTTGTTCCTGGGGTCCTCCTCCAGGTGCCTGTCCTGTGTCAACTGTCCTGTGTCCTGTGCCTGTGTCCACCTCTGGTCCTGTGTCCCCTGTGTCCTATGCTCCCTGGGGTGCTCCTGGGTGTCCTTGTCCTTGTCATTGGGTCTCCACTGCTCTGCTCCATTACCTGTCCTGTGTCCTGTGTCTGTGTGTGTCCTGTGTCTGTGTCCTGCTGTGTCCTGCATGTCCTGTGTCCTGTGTGTGTCCTGTGTCCTTGTGGAGGCGTGCTCTACATCCCATTTTCCACCTGTGTGTCCACACCTGTCCACCTGTGTCCACCTGTCCACCTGTGTCCATGTCCCATTGTTGTGGCTCCCTGCAGCGTCTCACTCCATTCCACCGTCCACTGTCACCTGTGTCCTGTCCACCCTGTGTGCCTGTTCCACCATGTCACACTGTGTCCACCATGTAGTCCTGCTGTGTTCCACTCAGCCTGTCCACCCGTGTCACCTGTGTCCTGTGTCACCCACCCCACCTGTCACCTGTGTCCACTGCCCATTCTTTCTACTCCACCCTATCACCTGTGTCCATTGTCACCTGTGTCCTCACTCATGTGTCACACCCCAATGACTCCACCTGTGATGTCTCCACACATTACCCATAATCACACCTGTGTCACACCTGTGTCACCAATGTCACCTGTGTCCATCACCTGTGTCACCTGTTAATCCACCTGTGTACACACCTGTGTCACCTGTGTCACCCTGTCACACCTGTCACACCTGTGTGTCACACCTGTGTCCACCTGTGTCCTCTCACCTGTCACACCTGTCCTGTGTCACCTGTGTCACACCTGTGTGTCACACTGTGTCACCTGTCACACTGATACACCTGTGTCACTGTGTGCCTGTCACACCTGTGTCACCTGTGTCACCTGTGTCACACCTGTGCCACACCTGTGTCCTGTGTCACCTGTGTGTCACCTGTGTGTCACAAATGTCACCTGTGTCACACCTGTGTCACCTGTGTCACACACTGTGGTCACCTGTGTCACCTGTCACACCTGTCACCTGTCACCTAACCCCCCCAGGACAGGACAGTCCCTGCTGGGTCAGTTTTCTCTCACTCGTGGTCACCTGTGTCACACCTGTGTGTCGTCAATGTCACCTGTGTCACCTGTCACCTGTGTCACCTGTCGATGTCCTGTCACCCTGTCACTGTCCCCATCCTGTGTGCAGTGAAAATGTCACCTGTGTCACCTGTGTACCTGTGTGTCACCTGACAGGCAGACATCACCTGTGTCATATAATGTGATGACATCACCTGTGTCATTAATGTCACTGTGTGCCCATAATGTCCACCTGTGTCATTAATGTCACCTGTGTGTCCTGTGTCACCCTCACACCACCTGTGTCACACCTGTGATAATTAATGTCACCTGTGTGATACCTGTGTCTACCTGTGTGTCACCTGTGTCCTCACCACCTCATTGTCACCTGGAGCCAATGGCCACCCCAAATCCTCAAAGATCCACAAAAGAATCTCCCAAAAAGTTCCACAAAATCACAGTGCCCAAAATGTCCAGAGTTATTTAAAAATCCCCAAATACAAATTCTAGATTTTCACAAAAAGATCCCCAGGATTTTCCCAAAAAATCTAGGATTCCTCCGTCAAAAAAAGATCATAAAAGACCCCAAAATGTTCAAGATTGCCTCCAAAAGTTCCTAAAAGTCATCAAAGATATCCTCAAAAGATTGCTTTCAAGGGCCTGAAAATTCTAAAACAATCCTTAAAATTCACACCCAAGTGCTAGATTCAAGGTCTTAAAAGTGTTAAAAGAATCCCAAATAAAATCCCAAAAGATCTAAAATTGCTTAAAAGACCCTCCAAAATCCTAAAAATGTAAAAGTAAAAATTGTTAAAAGTCCTAAAAGTTCAAAACTCTCCAAGATTCCTAAAAGGCATTCAAAAGTCCCCAAAATCCCAAAGATTGCCCAAAAATCCTCCAAAAGATCCTAAAAGGAATACAAAGGATCCCCAAAGATCCCAAAATCCTCCAAAATCCCAGAAGAATCCATAAAGATCACAGGAATCCCAAAGTCTGAAAGTCTCAAGTCCATAAAAGTCTAAAAGATCCCCAAAAGATCCAAAGGATTCTAAAAAAAAGATCCCAAAGGAATCCCCAAAAGGTGTCAAAGATCCATAAAAGATCCAAAGTCCCAAAAGGATTCAAAGATCTATCCCCAAGGATTCCCAAGTCTAGATCCCAAAGGGATTCCCAAGTCTGGGGATTTCCCCAGGAAGCTGGGTTGTTGGTGTGGATTGGATGATTG
>JAPFBE010000455.1:0-49612 GCA_034336665.1 Luscinia megarhynchos | reverse complement strand
TCCCAGGACCTCCAAACCCAGGATCTCAAATCCCAAGCACCAGGACTCCCCAAACCCAGGACCCCAAAACCCAGGATTCCTAAATCCCAGGACCCCCCAAACCCCTCACCAGGACCGCCAAATCCCAAGATCCAGGACCCTCACACTAGGACCCCAAGCCCAGCACCAGGACTCCCCAAGCCCAGCACCAGGACCCCCAGGCTCACTTGATCTCCTTCTCGATCTGCTGCTGCTCCTCATCATCTTGCTCCAGCTCCTTCTTATGTCCTTGAGTCTGTCGCCCTCCACCCTGTCCATCCTCTTCTTGTCCTTGTCGATCTCAAGGGTTCTTCAGCCCCAGCTCCTTGTTGAGCTTCTCGATCTCGGCCTCTGCTTGTGGAAGAGTTTGAAAAGCTGCAGCTGCACCTGAGTCTCGAACCACCTCGTCCTTGGAGGCTGGTAGCGATCTGCCTGCGGAGGGAGGAGGGGGCACGGGACTGGGCAGGCGGGGGCTGAGCAGCTGGGGATGGCCAGGGGCTTGGGGATGGGCCAGGGGGAGCTGGGGGAGCTGGGGATGGCCAGGAGATTCCTGGGGATGGCCAGGGGGGCTGGGGATGGCCAAGAGCTTCTGGAAACCCAGAGCCACTGGAGAACTGGGGATGGCCAGGAGACTCCTGGGAATGGCCAGCAGCTTCTGAAACCCAGAGCCACGTGGAGAACTGGGGATGGCCAGGGGGAACTGGGGGAGCTGGGGACGGCCAGGAGATTCCTGGGGATGGCCAGGGGGAACTGGGGATGGCCAAGAGCTTCGGGAAACCCAGAGCTACAGGGAGCTGGGGATGGCCAGGGGGAACTGGGGGAGCTGGGGATGGCCAGGGGCTTCTGAAAGTCAGGGCTGGGGGCCAGGGGGGGCTATGGGGATGGCCAGAAATTCCTGGGATGGCCAGGAGACTCCTGGAAATGGCCAGCAGCTTCTGAAACCCAGAGCCACGGAGAACTGGGGATGGCCAGGGGAACTGGGGAGCTGGGGACGTGCTAGGGCTTCTGAAAGTCAGGGCTGGGGGCCAGGGGGCATGGGGATGGCCAGGAAATTCTGGGATGGCCAAGAGCTCTCAAACCCAGAGCACGGGGAACTGGAGATGGCATGGGGGAACTGGCTCTGGCCAGCAGATTCTGAAACCCAGTGCTTGGGTCTGGCTCTGTCCAGGAGCTTCTCAAAGCCAGAGGATGGGCCTGGGGATGGCCAGAAGATGCTCAAAGCCAGGGCCACGGGGAACTGGGGATGGCCAGGAGCTTCTCAGAGCCAGAGTTTGGGGGCCTGGGGATGGCCAGGAGCTTCCAGGTTCTGTTCAGGAGCTTCTCAAAGCCAGGGTTCAGCCTGGTTCTGGCCAGGAGCTTCTCAAAACCAGAGCTTGGCCCTGGTTCTGGCCAGGAGCTTCTCAAAGCCAGTGCCTGGGTCGGGTTCTATTCAGGAGCTTCTCAAAGTCAGAGCTCAGCCTGGGGATGGCCAGGAGCTGCTCAAAGCCAGGGCTGGGGGCCAGGGGAGCCAGGGGAACTGGGGATGGCCAGGAGCTTCTGAAACCCAGTGCTTGGGTCTGGTTCTATCCTGGAGCTTCTCAAAGCCAGAGCTCAGCCTGGGCCTACCTAGGAGCTTCTCAGGGCTTGGGCCTGGCTCTGGCCAGGAGTTTCCTGACCCCGGGGCCTGTCCAGGAACTTCCCAGATCAGGTTCTGTCCAGGAGCTCTCCAAGCCTGGCACTTCACCCTGGGTGTGTCCAGAACCTTCCCCAACCCAGAGCTTGGGCCTCGCTCTGGCCAGGGGCTTCCCAGGTCTGTCCAGGAGTTTCCTGGGCCTGGGGCTCAGCCCTGGCTCTGTCAAGAACCTTCCTGACCCGTGGGAGTGTCCAGAACCTTCCTGACCCCTGGTTGTGTCCAGAACCCTCCTGGCTCTGTTCAGTTTTCCCAGCCCTGGTTGTGTCCAGAGCCCTCCTGGCTCTGCTCAGGAGTTTTCCCAGCCCTGGGTGTGTCCAGAGCCCTCCTGGCTCTGCTCAGCAGTTCCCCAGCCCTGGGTGTGTCCAGAACCCTCCTGGCTCTGCTCTCAGCAGTTCCCCAGCCCTGGGTGTGTCCAGAACCCTCCTGGCTCTGCTCAGGAGTTCCCCAGCTCTGGGAGTGTCCAGAACCCTCCTGGCTCTGCTCAGGAGTTTTTCCAGCTCTGGTTGTGTCCAGAACCCTCCTGGCTCTGCTCAGGAGTTCCCCAGCTCTGGGAGTGTCCAGAACCCTCCCGGCTCTGCTCAGAGTTCCCCAGCTCTGAGAGTGTCCAGAACCCTCCTGGCTCTGCTCAGCAGTTTCCCAGCCCTGGGTGTGTCCAGAACCCCCCTGGCTCTGCCCAGAGTTCCCCAGCCCTGGCTGTGTCCAGAACCCCCCTGGCTCTGCTCAGAGTTCCCCAGCCCTGGCTGTGTCCAGAACCCCCTGGCTCTGCTCAGAGTTCCCCAGCCCTGGCTGTGTCCAGAACCCTCCTGGCTCTGCCCAGAGTTCCCCAGCCCTGGCTGCGTCCAGAACCCTCCTGGCTCTGCCCAGAGTTCCCCAGCCCTGGCTGTGTCCAGAACCCCCCTGGCTCTGCTCAGAGTTCCCCAGCCCTGGCTGTGTCCAGAACCCCCCTGGTTTCTGTTTCTCAGAGTTCCCCAGCCCTGGCTGTGTCCAGAACCCCCTGGCTCTGCTCAGAGTTCCCCAGCCCTGGCTGTGTCCAGAACCCTCCTGGCTCTGTTCAGCAGTTTCCCAGCCCTGGCTGTGTCCAGAATCCCCTGGCTCTGCCCAGAGTTCCCAGCCCTGGCTGTTCCCAGAACCCCCCTGGCTCTGCTCAGGATTTCCCCAGCCCTGGCTGTTCCCAGAACCCCCCTGGCTCTGCTCAGAGTTCCCCAGCCCTGGCTCTGGCGTTCCCACCTCCTCCTTCTCCTGCTTGGCCTCCTTGCGCTCGGCCGCGATGTTTTTCTTGCGGTGATAGTTGAACTGCGTGTCCTCCTCGGCCTTCACCATCTCCTTCTTGCGCTTGTCGTACTCGGGGGCCAGCTCCCCCGAGCGGCTGATCTCCTCAAACAGGGCCGTGCGCTCCTTGGGGTTCTTCATGGCGATGGACTCCACTGCCCCCTGAAAACAGAGCCTCAGATGTTCACAGATCCCTGGGAGAAATGTGCATAAATCCCTAAATCCTGTGAGGGATCCCCAGTCCCTGCAGATCTCCTCAGACAGGGCCGTGCGCTCCTTGGGGTTCTTCATGGCGATGGACTCCACCGCCCCTGAGAATGGGAATGAGAAATGTTCCTAAATAAATCCCTGTGAGGATCCTGAAATCCCTGAGAAAGATCTCTAAATCCTAAAAGAGGTTCCTAAATCCCTGTGAGAAACGTTTCTAAATCCCTACGAGTGATCCCTAAATCCCTGAGAAGGATCCCTAAATCCTAAAAGAGAATCCCCAAAACTCTGTGAGGGATCCCTAAATTCTAAAAGAGCTCCCTAAATCCCTGAGATGGATCGTAAAAGGGATCCTGAAATCCTGGAGAAAGATCCCTAAATCCCTGAGAAATGTTGCTGAATCCCTGTGAGGGATCCCCAAATGTCTGTGAGGGATGTTCCTAAATCCTAAAAAATCCCTGTGAGGAATCCCTAAATCCCTGTGAAAGATGTTCCTAAATCCCTGAGAAATGTTGCTAAATCCCTGTGAGGGATCCCTAAATCCCTGTGAGAGATGTTCCTAAATCCCTGTGAGGGATCCCTAAATCCCTGTGAGAGATGTTCCTAAATCCTAAAAGGGATCCCTAAATCCCTGTGAGGGATGTTCCTAAATCCCTGAGAGGGATGTTCCTAAATCCCTGAGAGGGATCCCTAAATCCCTGTGAGGGATCCCTAAATCCCTGTGAGAAATGTTCCTAAATTCTTGTGAGGGATCCCTAAATCCCTGTGAGAAATGTTCTTAAATTCTTGTGAGGGATGTTCCTAAATCCCTGTGAGGGATGTTCCTAAATCCCTGTGAGGGATGTTCCTAAATCTCTGTGAGGGATGTTCCAAAATCCCTGTGAGGGATATTCTTAAATCCCTGTGAGAAATGTTCCTAAATCCCTGTGAGGGATGTTCCCAAATCCCTGTGAAGGATCCCTAAATCCCTGTGACAGATATTCCTAAATCCCTGTGACAGATATTCCTAAATCCCTGTGAAAGATGTTCCTAAATCCCTGTGAGGGATGTTCCTAAATCCTAAAAGGGATCCCTAAATCCCTGTGAGGGATGTTCCTAAATCCCTGAGAGGGATGTTCCTAAATCCCTGAGAGGGATCCCTAAATCCCTGTGAGGGATCCCTAAATCCCTGTGAGAAATGTTCCTAAATTCTTGTGAGGGATCCCTAAATCCCTGTGAGAAATGTTCTTAAATTCTTGTGAGGGATGTTCCTAAATCCCTGTGAGGGATGTTCCTAAATCCCTGTGAGGGATGTTCCTAAATCCCTGTGAGAGATGTTCCAAAATCCCTGTGAGGGATGTTCCAAAATCCCTGTGAGGGATGTTCCCAAATCCCTGTGAGGGATGTTCCCAAATCCCTGTGAAGGATCCCTAAATCCCTGTGACAGATATTCCTAAATCCCTGTGACAGATATTCCTAAATCCCTGTGAAAGATGTTCCTAAATCCCTGTGAGGGATGTTCCTAAATCCCTGTGAGGGATGTTCCTAAATCCCTGTGAGAGATGTTCCCAAACCCCTGATCTCCTCAAACAAGGCTGTGCTCTCCTTGGGGTTCTTCATGGCCATGGACTCCACTGCTCCCTGAAAATGGGAGCACAAAAAGCTCCCCAAAAACCCCCACACGCTGCCCCAACCCCCCCAAGCCCCAACCCGCACCTGGAAGACGAGGAAGTTCCTGGCCTTGATGAGGATGCCCAGCTTCTCCAGCTCCTCGCTGTACTCGCTCAGCTGCACCACCCGGTTGTTGATCTTGTACTGAGGAGCTGCCTGGCATGGGCAATTTAGGGGGTCAGGGGCTCCCCCAAACCCTAATCACCCCCAAATGTGACCCTCAAACCCTAAACACCCCAAAATGTCCCCCCTACTTTGTAAGTCCCAAAATGTGCCCCCCTTGCACCCACGCTGACACAGGTAAATGCTCCCCCCTCAGAGCTGCCTGTGTTGAGGGGTTTGTGGGGAATTCGGGGGGTATGGGGGGCACCCCAAACCCTAAACACTCCAAAAATGTGCCCCTCAACCCCTAAACACCCCTCAAATGTGTCCCCTAAATCCTCCAAACTGTGGTTCCCAGCCCAAAATGTGCTCCTCCTTTTCTCACACTGAAGAAAATAAAATTGTGGCCTTTAAGCCACTCTTCAGAGTTGCCTGTGCTGGGGGGCTCCCCCAAACTCCAAACACCCCCAAATGTGCCCCCCAAACCCTAAACATCCCCTAAATGTGCCCCCAAACCCTAATCTGTGCCCACCCAACACTGTGCCCCCCAAAAATGTGCCCCCCTTTGCACCCACACTGACACAGCTAAAGGTGTGCTCAGCCTCCCTCCTCAGGGGGCCTGTGTTGAGGGGTCTGGGGGAATTTTGGGGGTCAGGGGGCTCCCCAACCCTAAACACCCCCAAATGTGCCCACCCAACTCTGTGACCCCCAAAATCTGCCCCTTTTGCACCCACACTGACACAGGTAAAGGCTCCCTCCTCAGAGCTGCCTGTGCTGGGGGGTTTGGGGGGGATTTTGGGAGGTCATGGGGGCTCCCCCAAACCCTAAACACCCCCAAAATGTGCCCCTCAACCCCTAAACACCCCCAAAATGTGCCCTCAAACCCTATGACCCCCAAAATCTGCATGTTTCCTCCTAAAATCCACAGGATTTCCCCTCAAAAATCTGCATGTTCCCCCAAAAATCCACGGATTCCCCCCAAATTGACAGGTTTCTGCCCGAAATCGCTGAGTTTCTCCCCCAAAAATCCACGGGTCTCATCCCAAAATCCACAGATTTTCCCCCAAAATCAGCGGGTTTCACCTCAAAATCCATGAGTTTCCCCCAAAATCTTTAAGTTTCCCCAAAAATCCACAGGTTTCAACCCAAAATCATGCAGGTTTACTCCCAAAACCCACAGATTTCCCTCAAAAGCTGAAAGTTTACCCCAAAAAATCCATGGGTTTCTCCCCAAAAATCCATGGGTTTCTCCATAAAATCCAAGGGCTTCCCTCCAAAATTAGCCCATTAACCCCCAAAAATTCATGTGGGTTTCCCCCAAAATTCACATGGTTTCACCCCAAAATACGGGTTTCACCTCAAAATCAGCAGGTTTTGCCCCAAAAATCCACGGGTTTTACTCCAAAAATCCATGAATTTCCCCCAAAATCTCAAGGAAGTTCCCACAAAATCCACAGGTTTCACCCAAAAATCCACGAAGTTTCTCCCCCAAAATCCACGGGTTTCACCCCAAAAATCTGCAGGTTCCCCCCAAAAACACGTCTTTCTCCCCAAAATTTGCATGGTTTCCCCCAAAACCCACAGATTTCCCCCACAAGCTGTGAGTTTCCGCCAAAAATCCACAATTTCCCCCAAAACCTGCAGCTTTCCCCCAACATCCACTGAGTTTCACCCCAAAAATCCACGGTTTTCACCCCAACATCCACAGATTTCTCCCCCAAAATCCACGGGTTTTCTCCCCAAAAATCCTCAGATTTTCCCCCAAAACCTGAGTTCCCTCCAAAAATCCGAGGAATTCTCCATAAAATTTGCAGATTTTCCCCCAAAATCCACGAGTTTCCCTCAATATCCATGGCTTTGCTCCTGAAATCTCTGAGTTTCTCCCCAAAAATCCACAGGTTTCCCCCAAACCCCACAGATTTCACCCCCAAAATTTCGGAGTTTCCCCCAAAAATCTCTGAGTTGGCCCCCCAAACCCCGCAGATTTCCCCCTCAAAAATCTCTGAGTTTCACCCCAAAATCTGCAGATTTCCCCCAAAATCTCTGAGTTTCACCCCCAAAACCCAGCGGGTTTCCTCCCAAAATCTCCGAAGTTTCTCCACAAAATCCACAGGTTTCCCCCCCAAAACCCGCGTAGATTTCCCCCCAAACCCCATAGATTTCCCCCAAAAATCTCGGAGTTTCCCATACCCCACAGATGTCCCCCCAAAATCTTCGGAGTTTCCCCAAAACCTGCAGATTTCCCCCAAACCCCATAGATTTCCCCAAAAATCTCGGAGTTTCCCCCAAAATCTCAGTTTCCCCCAAACCCCATGGATTTCCCCTTAAAATCTCGAGGTTCCCCCAACCCCGCGAGATTTCCCCAAAAATCTCGGAGTTTCCCCCCAAAATCTCTGAGTTGGCCCCCAAACCCCGGAGATTTCCCCCTCAAAAATCTCTGAGTTTCACTCCCAACCTCAAGAGATTTCCCCCAAAATCTCCGAAGTTTCTCCCAAAAATCCACAGGTTTCCCCCCAAAACCCACAGATTTCACCCCAAACCTCATAGATTTCCCCCGAAACCCCACAGATTTCCCCCCAAACCCCACAGATTTCTCCCCAAAATCTCGGCGTTTCCCCCCAAACCCCGCAGATTTCACCCCAAGATCTCGGCGTTTCCCCCCAAACCCCGCAGATTTCCCCCACAATCTCGGCGTTTCCCCAGCCCTTCAAGCGCTCCCCGCACGCACCCACGATGACGCTGGGCGAAGGTGCGTCCTCCTGCCCCTCCTCCGAAAGTAGACCATGCTGACGAAGGCGCTGGCTGGCCGCGGGCTTGCCCACGGGCGCCGTGGATCAGGTCCCGCAGCGTCTTCACCCTGCAGGTTGCTCGTCTTCTCCCCAGCACGAAGCTGATGGCGTCCCATCAGGTTGGATTTGCCTGCGATGGGGGGACACGGCGAGGGGTTTAGGGGGTGGGGGGTTTGGGAATGGGAGAGGTGGGAGGGGTGAGGGGGTCTGGGGGGAAAGCAGGGAATGGGGGAGCCCCGGGAATTATTGGGGATTGAGGGGTTTGGAGAGAGCCCAGAGAATTTAGGGGAGACCCCAGAGAAAGAGGGGCTTGGAGAGAACCCTGGGAATTATTGGGGAATGAAGGGTTTGGAGGGATCCCAGAGAATTATTGGGGACTGAGGGGTTTGGAGAGAGTCCAGAGAATTTAGGGGGGACCCCAAAGAAAGAGGGGCTTGGAGAGAACCCCGGGGAATTATTGGGGAGTGAGGGGTTTGGAGGGAGCCCCGGGAATTATGGTGGGGACCCCATGGAACGAGTGATTTGGAGGGAGGCCAGAGTTGAGGGGGGAACCCCATGGAGAGATCTTGGGACCACAGGGAATGGAGGGTCGAGGGGGAAATCAGGGAATAGGAGGCTTGGAGAGAGCCCCGGGAATTGAGGGGGGACCCCAGGGAATGGAGAGTTTAGGGGGAACCCATGGAATGAGGGGCTTGGAGAGAACTCCAGGAATTATTGAGGGATCCCATGGAATGGGGGACTTCGAGGGAGCCCTGGGAAGTGAGGGGGGACTCCAGGGAATGGAGGGATTAGGGGGCAATCAAGGAATGGGGGCCTTGGAGAGAGCTCAGAGAATTTAGGGGGAACCCGAGGAAAGAGGAGCTTAGAGGGAGCCCCGGGAATTATTGGGGGATTCCATGGAATGAGGGGCTTGGAAAGAGCCCGGGGAATTATTGGGGGATTCCATGGAATGAGGGGCTTGGAAAGAGCCCGGGGAATTATTGGGGGACTCCATGGAATGAGCGGCTTGGAAAGAGCCCGGGGAATTATTGGGGGATTCCATGGAATGAGGGGCTTGGAGGGAGCCCAGAGGATTTAGGGGGGACCCTAGGGGAAGAGAGGGGACCCCAGGGAATGAAAAATTTAGGGGAAAATCAGGGAATGGGGGGCTTGGAGGGAGCCCAGGGAATTGAGAGGGAACCAACGCAATGAGGGGCTTGGAGAGAGCCTAGAGAATTCAGGGGGAACCCCATAACAAGAGGAGGGAGGTGAGAGGGGAGTCCAGGGACTGGGGGAAAGAGCTGAGGGGGGACCCCAGAGTGTGAGGGGAGCGAAGGGGGGGCTGCGCATAAGAGAAACCCCAGGAAACGGGGAATCCCCGGGGCAGTGCGGGAGGAGAAAACGGGAGCGGGGCCCTGTAAAGAATTCGGGATCACCCCCCAAACCATCACGGGAGCGGCCTTGATCCCCCCGAGATCCCGCCGGGACTCACCGGAGCCATTGGGGCCGATGATGGCGGTGAAGCGGCGGAAGGGCCCGATGATCTGCCGGCCCTTGTAGGACTTGAAGTTCTCGATCTCGATGAGCTTCAGGAAGCCCATGGTGGGGCCGGGAGGGTCCCGGGAGTCCCGGCGGTCTCGGGGGTCTCGGTTCGGAGCCGCGGCCGGAGGGCGGGAAAGCGGCGGCTGCGGCGGCCTCTGAGGGACGGGGCGCTGCGCCTCACGATTGGCTCTGGCCGCTGTCAATCTTCATCTTAGCCCCGCCTCCTCGCCGCTGATAGGCTGCCGGTTTCCACTGGCGGCCCTGCGGCGCCACGCCTCGCGATTGGCTCTGGCCGCTGTCAATCTTCACCTTAACCCCGCCTCCCCACTTCCCATTGGCCGCCGGTTTGAAGGCAGGGTAATGGGCGCGAGAGGGCTCCTTGGATGGAACGTACCAAGTCTGGAGGGAGGGAGGGGGGAGCAGGGGGAGGAGTGGAATGCGCCGCCCCGTCGCCATGGAAACGGAGGAGGCAATGGCGGCAAAGGGCGCCGCAAATTGGGAGATTTTCGGTGAAAATCGGCTTTCTTGGGGGATTTTCGGTAAAAATCGGCTTTCTTGGGGGATTTTCGGCAAAAATTTGGTTTCTTGGTGATCGGGACAGAAAACCTCGGCAAAAGACTTATTGCTCAAGGTTTTTTGCATTCAGAATGATTCTATGATTCTAAGGTTATAAACTAACTTGAAGTAATAAGCAGTAGCTTAACGATGACCTTGTATTGCTTAGACATGTATTGTTTTCACATTAGTCTTCTGTTGGTGGCTGTATACCTTATATTAAAGTTACAAACTGTTGGTACAGCTTGAATTACAAGACCTCAGTATAAATTAATGTATTTATACAGTCGGGTATCAACATAGCCTTAATTACGACTTTTTATATGTTTATATAGGTTGATACCTATATAAGACGGATCATGGTATTTTATACCTAAATCACGAAAATCATAAGTTTTACAGTTGTATAACCTGATATAAGTAAACTTCCATACAATGTAATGCCTAGTGTTTGGTTAATTAGCTGCTTAATGGTAATTACACAAAAATCAAGAAGAAAAAACTCACCAGGTGGACAGCTTTACAGATAGTAAGTATTGCATAAATAAGAAACTAGTGCAAAGCAAATTAGCCACAAAACAAGGAATTTAGAAATAGGTAAGTGTAGTACTAAAGAAAAATTGACAAATGTGAAGCCGATTTGCCACAAAACACAGTGCAATAAATAAATACTTGCTCTACAGACAGTGGTGTATGGGGATTTATTTTCAGCTTTTCAGATACCATTATTATAACCTATCACAAAAATACTTAATGTTTAAGTAGTTCACTATTTCATAACAATTACTAAATCCAGTAATGAACTGAGTATTCATGACATTTATAATACTTTGCCTTTACTTATATTTGTCCTTTTCTAAATACTACACAAGTGTTGTTTCAAGTGGCTTATTAATCCAGGACAAACAAATGGTGTTGTGAATAACATTTCATTCTTCCCAAATATTCTCATTCTGTGCTCACCTGCACACCCCACACCTGATCCAGCAGCCCGGGTGTGTCCTCACCTGTGACTGCGCTCGCTGCTGTCACCTCCCCTGGCACCCACAGGCGCCGTTTCACCCTCACCGACCCCTCACGGGGGAATTTTCATCCTCACCGACCCCTCACGGGGGAATTTTCATCCTCACACGGTGAATTTTCACCTCATTTCCCCCACAGTCGCCTCCCAAACCCCACAGGCTCCATTTCACTCTCACCATCCCCTCACAGGGTGAATTTTTGCCCTCACAGGATGAATTTTCCCCCCACCATCCCCTCACAGAGTGAATTTTCATCTTATTTTCCCCACAGTCACCTCCCAAACCCCACAAGCTCCATTTCACCCTCACTATCCCCTCACAGGGTGAATTTTTGCCGTCACAGGGTGAATTTTCACCACATTTCCCCCACAGTCGCCTCCCGAACTCCACAGGCTCCATTTCCCCCTCGGCTGCTCCTCATGGCCACCTCAGGTAGGACTCCACGATCTCAAAAGTCCTTTCTGACCCCGTTAATTCTGTATTTGTCCCCCATCACCCTCACAGACTCCATTTCCCCCCATTTTTCCCTCCTGGGCTCCATCTCTCCCCTCAGTTATCCCTCAAACCCCTCAGGCTCCATTTCCCCCTCAGCTGCCCCTCATGGCCACCTCAGGTAGGACTCCCTGATCTCAAAATCATTTCCAACCCCATTAATTCTGTATTCGACCCCCATTACCCCTCACAAGGGGTAATTTCACCCCCCATCACCTTCACAGGCTCTATTTTCCCCATTTCCCCCTCACAGGCTCCATCTCTCCCCTCGGTTATCCCTCTAACCCCTCAGGCTCCATTTCCCCCTCAGCTGCCCCCTCATGGCCACCTCAGGTGGGACTCCATGACTTCAAAAAGTCATTTCCAACCCCATTAATTCTGTATTCTGACCCCCATTACCCCTCACAAGGGTAATTTTCACCCCCATCACCCTCACAGGCTCCATTTTCCCCTCATTTCCCCTCACAGGCTCCATCTCTCCCCTCAGTTATCCCTCAAACCCCTCAGGCTCCATTTCCCCCTCAGCTGCCCCTCATGGCCACCGCAGGTAGGACTCCACGACCTCAAAAGTCATTTCCAACCCCATTAATTCTGTATTTGTTCCCCCTCACCCTCACAAGGGTAATTCCCACCCCTATCACTCTCTTGGGCTCCGTTTTCCCCTCCTCACCCACACAGTCTCCATTTTCCCCCATTTTCCCCTCATGGGCTCCATTTTCTCCCTGAACTGCCCCTCGAACCCCTCAGGCACCATTTTGCCTTCACCAACCCCTCATGGGCGCCATCTCTTGCCTCAGTTTCCCCTCATACCCCTCAGACTCCATTTCCCCCTCAGCTGCCCCTCATGGCCACCTCAGGTAGGACTCCACGATCTCAAAAGTAATTTCCAACCCCATTAATTCTGTATTTGACCCCCATTACCCTCACAAGGGTAATTTTCACCCCCATCACCCTCACAGGCTCTATTTTCCCCCATTTCCCCTCACAGGCTCCATCTCTCCCCTCAGTTATCCCTCTAACCCCTCAGGCTCCATTTCCCCCTCAGCTGCCCCTCATGGCCACCTCAGGTAGGACTCCACGACCTCAAAAGTCCTTTCTGACCCTGATAATTCTGTATTTGTCCCCCATCACCCTCATAGACTCCATTTCCCCCCATTTTTTCCCTCCTGGGCTCCACCTCTCCCCTCAGTTTCCCCTCAAACCCCGCAGGTGTCATTTCCCCCTCAGCTGCCCCTCATGGCCACCGCAGGTAGGACTCCATGATCTCAAAAGTAATTTCCAAACCCCTTAATTCTGTATTTGTTCCCCCTCACCCTCACAAGGGTAATTCCCACCCCTATCACTCTCTTGGGCTCCATTTTCCCCTCCTCACCCACACAGTCACCATTTCCCCCCATTTTCCCCTCAAGGGCTCCATTTTCTCCCTGAACTGCCCCTCGAACCCCTCAGGCGCCATTTTGCCTTCACCAACCCCTCATGGGCGCCATCTCTTGCCTCAGTTTCCCCTCATACCCCTCAGACTCCATTTCCCCTCAGCTGCCCCTCATGGCCACCTCAGGTAGGACTCCATGATCTCAGAGGTCATTTCCAACCCCATTAATTCTGTATTCGACCCCCATTACCCTCCCACAGGCTCCATTTCCCCCATTTCCCCCCCTCACAGGCTCTTATCTCTCCCCTCAGTTTCCCCTCGTACCCCTCAGACTCCATTTCCCCCTCAGCTGCCCCTCATGGCCACCTCAGGTAGGGACTCCATGATCTTAAAAGACCTTTCTGACCATGTTAATTCTGTATTTGTCTCCCATCACCCTCAAGTGCTCCCTTTTCCCCTCCTCACCCACACACAATCTCCATTTTTCCCTCGAGGGCTCCATTTTCTCCCTGAACTGCCCCTCAACCCCTCAGGAGCTGCTTTGCCTTCACTCAACCCCCTCATGGCGACCTCAGGTAGGACCCATGATCTCAAAGGTAATTTCCAACCCCATTAATTCTGTATTTGTTCCCCTCACCCTCACAAGGGTAATTCCTACCCCATCACCCTCAGGGTTTCATTTCCCCTCATTTCCCCTCATTTTCCCCTCATGGACACCATTTTCCCTCAAGCTGCCCCCAAACCCCTCAGGGTTAATTTCTCTCCTCCACCTCCCCAGGACTCCTTTAAACCCTTTGCAGACTCCAAAGAACTTTGTTTATTAAATAAGAAAACAATGAGAACAAGAAAAAAAAAGAAGAAGAACACCGTAAAATATAATGAGAACATAGAAAAAACAGAGTCTGCTGATTTCGTAATGAGTGAAATGTTTATTAAACAAAAAAAATTTAATGAGAGCAGAAAGAACCATTAAAACCCATAAAAAGTAATGAGAACACAGAATAAAAAATTTGTTGCTTTTTGAAATGGCTGAAATAATGTCATTTCTGAAATTCGTGCTTCCACCCAAAACCTGAGGAATTAACACTGTTTTGACCTGTTTGGGGGTCCCAGGTCTTGTTTTGGGGCTTTGGGGGCACCAGCAGCACATTTTGGGGGGTCCTGGGTAGTCCTAGCTCTGATTTGAACCTCCCCAAAACTGGTGATTTGCCCCTAAAACAGCAAAGTCTCACCCTCAAAAGTTGGATTTCCCCAAAATTCCCATGTCTCCCCTAAAATATCTCTTTTTCCCTGCCAAAATTTTCTATATACCCTAAAACGATCAGGTTCTTTCTGAAATGACTCTTTCCTCCCCAGACACTTTATGGCATGGCCAAAAACCTCTACTTAGCCCTAAAATTCCCATTTTCCCTGTAAAAAAAATATTGATTCCCCACTTAAAACATGAATCTTCACTTCAAAATGTTTTCATTTTTCCTTTAAATCTGGAGGGTCTAGAGCCCTAAAATTCCCATTTCCGCTGCAAAAATATCAATTTTTCTCTATAAATATGGATTTTTCCCTCGAAATTTTTTTATTTTTGCTTTAAATCTGGGGGGGGATCTGGGTGGTGCCAGCCCCGGGTTTGGGGGATGCGAGGGGGTGGGGTTTCAAGGCCACGCCCTCTGCACAGACCACGCCCATTCACCAGCTGATCTCACCACGCCCACCTAAGGCCACGCCCCTTTAATGAAACAACGCCTCTGATTGGCTGTGTCTCCATCTGGCCCCGCCCCCTACGGCGCCCCGCCCCCTGCGGCAGCGCGCGCGAGGGGGCGTGGCCAGGGCAGCGCGCGCCGGCCCCTCCCCCGCGCCCCCCCTCAGGTACCGGCGGCATCGGGTAAAGGGGAGGGAGGAGGAAAAACCCTAAAATTGGGAATTTTAACCCAAAATGGGGTGGGATGGAGGAAAGGGAGACGGAGCCAGAAGAGGGCGGGGATTTGTCCCCAAAAAGGTGGAGTTTGGTGCTAAAAAAAGGGTGGGGTTGGCACCTGGAAAAGTGAATTTGGGCCCCTCAAAGGGTGGGGTCGCTCCAAAAAGTGAGGGGTTGGTCCTAAAAAAGCGGAGATTTGGCCAAAAAAGGAGGAGTTTGGCCCTAAAAGAGGGAGTTTGGCCCTAAAAAGTGAGGGGTTGGCTCTAAAAAAGAGGGGATGCATCCCAAAAAGGGGGGATTTGGTCTTAAAATGGGAAATTGGCCCTAAAAAGTGAGGGGTTCGCTCTAAAAAAGGGGGGATTTGGTCCAAAAAGGGAAAATTTGCCCTCTAAAGTGAGGAGTTTGCTTTAAAAAGGGGGAGATTTGGCCCAAAAAAGGGAAAAATTGCCCTAAAAATGTGAGGGATTGGTCCTAAAATGGGGGGGGATTTGTTCCTAAAAAGGGGAACTTGGCCCCAAAAAAGTGAAAGGGTTGCTATAAAAAAGGAGGATTTGGCCGAAAAAAGGGAATTTGGCCCTAAATGTGAAAGGTCTCAGCCCCTAAAAAGGGGGATTTGGGCCAAAAAGGGGGAGTTGGCCCTAAAAAGGGGGAATTTGGCTCTAAAAATTGGGGTGTTTCCCCTGGAGAGTGGAAGGTTAGTGACCAAAGGGAGAGTCTGGTCTAAAAAGGGGAAATTTGAACCCAAAAATGGGGAGTTTGATACCAAAAATGGGGAGTTTGGTTACTAAAAGAGAGAATTTAGCCCCAAAAAGGGCGAGTTTGCCTCTAAAAAGGCAGATTTAGTTCCTAAAAGTGGGAATTTCGGCCTCAAAAGTGGGAGAATTTAACCCAAAAAGAAGGGGTTGACACCAAAAAAAAAGAAAATTTGTTTTTAAGAGCTGGGGCTTGGCCTCTAAAAGAGGAAATTTGATCCCTAACTGGGGCTGTTTCACCCCAAAAATTCGGGGGTTGGTTCCAAAATGAAGAGATTTGTGTCAAAAAAGGGAATTACTACCCCAAAAAAGGGGATTTTGATTCCAAAAATTGGAAGTTGGACCCCAAAAATTGGGAGTTTGGCCCCCAAAAAGGGAGGGGTGGCTCCAAATGGGGATTTTAGTGGAGCCATATCCCCTCAAAATTTCCCATTTCCCCCAAATTCCCCATTTTTCCCACCCAGCTGAGTATTTTCCCCAGAATTCACTGCCCCCCTTCAGAATTTGCAATTTTTGCCCCAAATCCCTTTTTCCTCCCTCAAAAACCCCACAAAATGTTGAATTTGGCCCCCCAAAATAAAGATTTCTCCCCCAGTCAGTCCTTCCCCCAAAATGGGATTTTTTCCACCCCCAGTTCCCTCAATTTTTGCCATAAATTGGAATTTTTTCCTTCTCCAAGTCTTTCCATCCTCACAAAATTCTGCTCTTTAATTTGTTTTTCTATATTTATTTTATAAATCTTGATATATTTTTGTATTTCCCTGAAAACAACACAACTTTGCCACCAATTCTTTCCCCAAAAATTCCCATTTTGCCTCAAAATGGCTCCTTTCCCCTGGAAATTCCTGATTCCACCCCAAACCCCTTTTTATTCTTGCAAAAAGTGAATATTTCTTTCTCCAAAATTAATTTTCCCTCACAAAAATAACTTTTACACGGGAAAAATGACCATTTTCTTCCCAAACTGGTGGTTTCCCCCCAAAATTCCCACATCTCCCACAAAATGTTTCTTTTTTTTCTGTCAAAAATCTGGATTTTGCCCCCAAAATTAATTTTGCTGCAAAAATACCAAATTCCAAAAAATGGGGATTTTTTTCTCTACTAGTTTGTATTTTTCCTCTGAAAACACCAATTTTCCCTCAAAAAAGTGAATATTGCTCCTAAAAATTTCAATTTCCCCCCAAAAATTGTGGATTTTCCTCTAAATTTGGTTATTTCTTCTAAATTCTGGGGTTTTTTTTCCCTCCACGAATCACCATTTTCTTCTAAAAATGTGGATTTGCCCTCTCAAAATGTGGATTTTCTCTCTGAAATTGCTGATTTCCGTCTACAAAGGTGTCATTTCCTCCAAAAAAGTAAATTTTCCCCCTTAACCCAGCATTTCCCTCTCCAATAATGTGGATTTTCTCTCTCAAATTGTGGATTTTCATTTCAAAGTTGTCGGGTTTTCTCTAAAAAATTGGATTTTCCCTCCAAACCCAGCATTTCCCTCCATCAATGTGGATTTCTCTCTTTAAAATGTGGATTTTTCCCTTGAAAATTGTTCATTTTCTCACAAAAAACGTTTTTCCACATGGATTTTCCCTGGAAAATTTCTCTTTTCCCTCTGAGCTCAGGGATTTCCTCGCTCGGGTGCTTTGATGGTGACGTCATCGCCTCCCCGCTGACGTCATGGCGGTGCAGGGGGCGTGGCCGGCGCGGGGGGCGGAGCTCTCGGACAGCAGCCCCGAGCCCCCCTCCCCCTCCAGCTCCCGGCCCCCCCTGTCCGACTCCAGCCCCTCCCCCACCGAGACCACGCCCACCTCCCGGGGGCGGGGCCCAGGGGGCGGGGCCAGGGCTCGCCCCGCCCCTCCTGCCCCGCCCGGGCTGGGGGGCGAGCGACCCCTGGCGCTGTTTGAGGTGAGGCCACGCCCCCTGTAAGCCCCACCCCTAATTAGCCCCACCCCTAATTAGCCCCTCCCGAATTGCCCCACCCACCTCACACCCACCGCTCTATTGTTAGCCCCGCCCCTTAAACCTCAGCCCAATTAACCCCACCCAAATTTACCCTGCCTTCATTAGCCCCGCCCACTTCACACCCAGTGGTTGTGAGGCCACGCCCCTAAAGCCCCACCGCAATTAGCCCCGCCCTTAATTAACTCCACCCCTTCATTAACCCTGCCCGAATTAGCCCCACCCCTTCATTAGCCCTGCCCACGCCACACCCAGTGCTCTGTTGTGAGGCCACGCCCCCTAACCCCACCCCAATTTAGCACCACCTCTTCTTTAGCACCACCCACTTTACTCTCCGTGTGTTCTTGTGAGGCCACGCCCCTAAAGCCCCACCCTAATTAGCCCCACCCCATTAATGCCCCTGCACTGTTCTGCATGAAGCCACACCCCTTCCTGGCCCCGCCCACCCACTGTGCCCGCTGCCATATATGGCACGACCCCGCCCCCTGAGCCCCACCCTGCCACAGCCCCGCCCTCCTTGGGCCCTCCTCCAGACCCCGCCCCGCCCTGCCCCGCCCTGCCCCGCCCTGACCCCGCCCTGCCCCGCCCTGCCCGCCCAGGAGGAGCTGGCCACGCGGCCGCGGGTGCCGGCGCTGCTGCGCAGGATCGCCCCGTACAGCGCCCTGAGCCCCGACAGCGACAGCGGCACCGCCCCGGTGAGGGCCGGGACAGCGGGGACACCTGGGGCGTGTGGGGACACCTGGGACACCTGGGGATACCTGGGGCGTGTGGGGACACCTGGGGCGTGTGGGGACACCTGGGACACCTGGGGGATACCTGGGGGCGTGAGGGGGACACCTGGGGCGTGTGGGGGACACCTGGGGCGTGTGGGGACACCTGGGGGACACCTGGGAGCTCAGTAGGGGACACCTGGGGGCATGTGGGGATACCTGGGACACCTGGGGATACCTGGGGACATCTGGGGACACCTGGGGACATGTGGGGGCATCTGGGTTACCTGGGACACCTGGGGACACCTGTACAGCGCCCTGACAGTAGCACTGCCCTGGTGAGGGGACAGAGGTGGTGACCCCTAGTGACCCCTAGTGACCCCTGGGTGACCCTGCTGTCCCTACATGTCCCCTTAGTGCCGCGCTCTGCGGACACTGCTGGGCGTGGCAGCCCTGGGGACACTGTGGATTGTCACCGATCCCTGGGTTGTCACTGTCCCCTCATTGTCCCCTCCTGTCCCCAGCACGGCGCCCTGGGGACGCTGCTGGGGGTGGTGACCCCTGGTGACCCCTGTGCTGTCACTGTCCCCTGCTGTCCCCAGTGCCGGGCTCTGGGGACACCGTGGGTTGTCACTGACCCCTGGTGACCCCTGGTGACCCCTGTGCTGTCACTGTCCCCTGCTGTCCCCCAGCGCCACGTTCTGGGGACACCGTGGGTTGTCACTGACCCCTGGTGACCCCTGGTGATCCCTGGTGACCCCTGGTGACCCTGCTGTCCCCAGCGCCGGGCTCTGGGGACACCGTGGGTTGTCACTGACCCCTGGTGACCCCTGTGCTGTCACTGCCCCCTGCTGTCCCCCAGCGCCACGCTCTGGGGACACCGTGGGTTGTCACTGACCCCCGGTGACCCCTGGTGACGCTGCTGTCCCTGCTGTCCCCAGCGCCGGGCTCTGGGGACACCGTGGGTTGTCACTGACCCCCGGTGACCCCTGGTGACGCTGCTGTCCCCTGCTGTCCCCAGCGCCGGGCTCTGGGCACGCTGCTGGGCGTGGCGGCGCCGTCGCTGCAGTCGCTGCTGGGGCTGGTGCTGCTGCTGCGCCTGCCCTGGGTCGTGGGACACGGCGGCGTGCTGGGGACAGCGGCCATCGGCGTGCTGCTGGGGGCCTGCGTGAGTCTCTGGGGACACACCTGGGGAGTGGGGACACACCTGTGCTGGGGACAGCGGCCATCGGCGTGCTGCTGGGGGCCTGCGTGAGTCTCTGGGGACACACCTGGGGGCTGGGGACACACCTGGGGAGTGGGGACACACCTGGGGAGTGGGGACACACCTGTGCTGGGGACAGCTGACCATCGGCGTGCTGCTGGGGGCCTCGCGTGAGTCTCTGGGGACACACCTGGGGGCTGGGGACACACCTGGGGAGTGGGGACACACCTGGGGAGTGGGGACACACCTGGGGACATGGGGACGCCTCTGGGGTCACACCTGGAGTTGTGACCGAGGGCCACACCTGGGGTCAGAGGTCACCCCTGGGGTCACTCTTGGGGTCAATGGTCATGTTGTGGGTACTCTGAGAGGGGTGTGGTCAGTGCTCAGTGGGGTCAGTGGTCAGCAGTGAAGGGGTCGGGGTCAGAGGGGTCAGTGGTCAGTGGTCAGAGGGGTCAGTGATCACTGGGTCAGAGGTCAGAGGGGTCAGGTGGCAGTGGTCAGAAGGGTCAGAGGTCAGTGGGTCAGAGGGGTCAGAGGTCAGTGGGTCAGAGGTCAGAGGGTCAGTGGTCAGAAGGGTCAGAGGGGTCAGATTGCAGTGGTTAGAAGGGTCAGAGGTCAGTGGGTCAGAGGTCAGAGGTGTCAGTGGCCAGAGGTCAGTGTGTCCAGAGGTCCAGTGGGTCAGAGGTCCAGTGTGTCAGGAGGTCAGAGGGGTCCCAGTGTGTCAGAGGTCAGAGGGGTCAGTGGGTCAGAGGTCAGAGGGGTCGGGGTCAGTGCTCAGCTGCCCGAGTCCCCGCAGATGCTGCTGACCGCCGTGTCCCCTGAGCGCCGTGGCCACCAACGGGCTGGACCCCGGTGAGCTGGGGGGGATGGGAGGACCCCACCCCACACCCCTGTGTGGGCGTGTCTAGCCTGGGACCCCGCCCCTCTGCCGTCACAGGGCAGGGGGCGGGGCGCTGGCGCTGCTGTCGGGGGCGCTGGGCCCCGAGGCCGGAGGGGCCGTGGGGGTTTGCGGCTTCCTGAGCGCCGCCTTCACCGCGGCGGCGGCTGCGCTTGGGCGGGGCCGAGGTGCTGCTGGTGAGCGGGCGGGGGGGCCTGGGGATGGGCGGGGAGCCTGGGGATGGGCGGGGCCTGGGGATGGGGGGCGGGGGCCCTGGGGATGGGCGGGGCCCGAGGATGGGGCGGGGGCCTGGGGATGGGCGGGGCCGAGGATGGGGGCGGGGCCTGGGATGGGCGGGACCGAGGTGCTGCTGGTGAGGGGGCGGGGCCGGGGATGGGCGGGGCCTGGGAATGAGCGGGACCGATGTGCTGAGTGGTGAGGGGGCGGGGGCCTCGGATGGGGCAGGGCCTGGGAATGGGCAGGACCGATGTGCTGCTGGGGGGGGCGGGGCCTGGGATGGGGGGCGGGGCCTTGGTGCTGCTGGTGAGAGTGGGCGGGGCCTGGGATGGGCGGGTCCTAGATGCTGCTGGTAAGGGGCGGGGCCTGGGATGGGGGCGGGACCGAGGTGCTGCTGGTGAGTGGGCGGGCGTGGGCGGGGTCAGGGTGGAATTGCGGGGGTGCTGGTGGGTGGGGCGGGGCGGGGCTGTGGGGGGTGGGGATGTGGGGAAATGGGACATGGGACGGGTGGGGGCTCAGAAGGGGCGGGCCTGGGGAAGGGGTGTGCCTGGGGTGGCTGGAGGGGCGTGGTCACAGGAAGGGATGGGGCTCAACAAGAGGGTGTGCTCACAGGAAAGGGGCGTGGCTAAACGGGAGGGTGCGATAAATGGGGCGGGATCTGCTCGGAGGGGCGGGGCCAGCCTGGAGTGGGCGGGAAATACTGAAAGGGGCGGGGCGTGCTGGGCCAGGGTTTGGAGTGGGCGTGGCCTATGAGGTGGGCGTGGCCGATCCCTGCTCTGGGTGTGGCCACGCTGACAGGCGGGCGGTGGGCGTGGCCCGTCACCGCTCCGGCCCCTCCCTGCCTCCCTTCCCCGCAGGTGTACCTGGCCCCGGGCTGGGCGGTGCTGCCGGGCCGCGGCCGCTGGGGCCGCCTCAACAACGGGCGCGGCTTCGGGGCGGGGCTGCTGGCGCTGCTGGGGGCGGGGTCTCTGGCCCCGCCCCGCGCGCGCGCCCTGGCCGCGCCCCTGGGCCCCGCGGGGCTGCTGCTGGCGCTGCTGGCGCTGCAGGCGGGGTCCCCTGCGCCACGCCCTGCCCGCCGACCCCGCCCTCACGCGTGAGTGCCCCCGCCCCGCGCCGACCAGCTGCTAATGAGCTGCTAATGAGCTGCTAATGGGCGCCCTCACCCTCGCTGTGCCTCCCCTCCCCCTGCAGGCTGTGCCTCCCCCCCCGCCCCGGGGACCCCCTCCGGCCCTGCGCCCCCCCCGCGCCCCCCAACGCCTCCCGCGCTCCTCCCGGCCACCAGGGGGCGCTGCCCGCGCTGCCCGGGCCCAGCGCCGCGCTGCTGGCAAGTGAGTGCGCCGGGGGCGGGGCCAGCGGCAGCCCCGCCCACAGGGAGCTTTGGCTCCGCCCACCCGGGCTGGGGTCACAGGGTGGGGTCACCTTGAGGTCATGGGGGGGGGGTCACAGGGGGTCACAGGGGAGGAGTCACCCCGAGGTCATGGTGAGGTCACAGGGGGTCACTCCCGAGGTCATGGGGGGTCACAAAGGGGTCACAGGGGTGGGGGTCATCTTGAGGTCATGGTGGGGGCACAGGGGTCACCCCAAGGTCATGCAAGAGTCACTGATCGGGTCACAAGGGGTGAAGTCACCCCAAGGTCATGGTGGGGTAACAGAGGTCACCCCGAGGTCATGGTGGGGGTCACAGAGGGGTCACAGGGGTGCGGCCACTCTGAGGTCATGGTGTGGGGGGTGTGGCCATTGGGGGGTCATCCTGAGGTCACAGTGGGGTCACAGTGGGGTCACTGAGGGGTCACTGATGGGTCACAGGGGGTGGGGAGTCACGCTGAGGTCATGAGGAGGGAGGGAGGGGCTGTGGGCGTGGCCTCAGCGCTGCCCCACCCCCAGGGAACCTGTGGCCCCACCCCCCGGAGGCGGTGCTGGGGGCGGGGCCGGAGCAGGAGGAGGGCGGGGCCGACGCCTCCTTCGGGGCCCTGCTGGGGCTGAGCCTCCCCTCGGCCTCCGGTGAGAGCGGGGACCCAAATTCGGGAGGGACCCCAAAATTCGGGAGGGGGGACCCCGAAATGTGGGGAGGGACCCCCAAATGGGGAGGGGGACCTCAAATGGGGAGGGGGACCCCCAAAGTGTGGGAGTGACCCCCAGTTATGGAGGAGGGATCCCCAGAATGTGGGGGACCTCGAATTTGGGATGGGGACCCCAAAATGTGAGGAGACACCCGAACTGGGGAGGGGGTGACCCCAAAAATGTATGGGGGAAAGCCCCCAGGCTGGGGGATTTCTGTACTAGGGGAGGGGTCCTGGGTGTGGGGACTTGGGGGACACCCTCATGGGAGGACCCCAAACCCGGAGAGGGATCCCAAACTGGTGGGGGGCTCAGGGGATTTTGGGGTCCCAGGGGTGGGTTTGGGGTGGTTGGGATCTCAGGGGGATTTTGGGGGTCCCAGTGTTTTGGGGTCCCAGGGGTGGGTTTGGGGTGGATTTGGGATCTCAGGGGATTTTGGGGTCCCAGTGTTTTTTGGGGGTGCTTAGTGGGTTTGGGGGTCCCTGTCCCAGGGGTGCTCTGAGGGGTGGGTTTGGGGTCCCGGTGGGTTTGGGGTCCCTGTCCCAGGGGTGCTCTGAGGGGTGGGTTTGGGGTCCCCAGGGGGATTTTTGGGGTCCCAGGGGGATTTTAGGGTCCCAGTGGGTTTGGGGTCCCCTGCCCCAGGAGTGCTCTGGGGGTGGGTTTGGGGTCCCGATTGGGTTTGGGGTCCCAGTGGGTTTGGGGGTCCCGGTGGGTTTGGGGGTCCCAGCTCTGTCCCAGGGGTGCTCTGGGGGTGGGTTTGGGGGTCCCAGGGGGATTTTGGGGGTCGCAGTGGGTTTGGGGTCCCAGTGGGTTTTGGGGTCCCAGTGGGTTTGGGGTCCCGGTGGGTTTAGGGGTCCCTGCCCCAGGGTGCTCTGGGGGTGGGTTGGGGTCTCAGGGTGAATTTTGGGGGTCCCTGTCCCAGGGTGCTCTGGGGGAGTGCAGCAGCTGCTCGGGCTCGAGGGGCCGCACGGCCGGTGCTGCGCGGAGCCTGCGCGACATGGCGCTGGGCTGTATCCGCACGGGGACCCCAAAACGGGGAACCCCGAAAACGGGGAACCCCAAAAACGGGGGCACCCGAAATGGGGGGGAGCCTGAAACACGGGGGGACACCCCAAAACCTGGGGCGGGCCACAGCCACGGCAGCTGGGCTGTATCCACCACGGGACCCCGAGCAGGGAACCCAGCAGGGAACCCCAAAAGCGAGGGAACACCGAGAAATGGGGGTGAGGCTGAAACAGGCTGAGGGCAAAATGGGGGAACCCCCAAACTGGAGTGGGGAGAACCTAAAACCGAGTGGGACCCCCAAAACCTGGGGGGTCACCGCGGCCCATGACCAGGTTGTATCCGAAATGGGGCACCCCAAAAATGGGGCACCCCAAAAATTGGGGGGAACCTCAGAATGGGGTGGGAGCCTGAAACACAGGGGGGACCCCAGAACTGGGGGGAACCCCCAAGTGTGGGCACCCCAATACTGGGGGGAGCCCCAAAACTGGGGAGGTTGAGATCCCAAAATCCTGGGGCTCACCGCGGCCCCGGGCTGTGTCCAACCCATTTGGGGCGCCCCAAAACTGGGGAACCCCAAAACTGGGGGGGCAGCCTGAAACTGAGGAGGGACACCCCAAAATAGGGGGGTGCTTCTGCAGCCCGAAAAGTTTTGGGGTCCTGCCGGGGAGAATTTGGGGGTGGGGCAGCAGATTTTGGGAGGTTTTGGGGGTGTGTCCCTCTCAGGGGCTGTGCTGGGGGATTCTGGGGAGGGTTTGGGGGGCGATTTTGGGGGTGCCAAAGGGGATTTTGGGGTTTTGGGGGTGTCCCTTCTCAGGGGGCTCTGCCAGGAGGAATTTTGGGGGTTTGGGGGGATTTTGGGGGGATTTTGGCGAGGCGTCCCTGGTCAGGGGTGTGCCGGGGAAGTTTTAGTGGATTTTGGGGGAGTTTGGGTTAATTTTGGGGGATTTGGGGGTGCTGGGGGATTCTGGGGTGCAGGTGAGGACTCTGGGGGAGGTTTTGGGGGGATTTTGGGGGTTTGGGTTTTCCCTGGCCAGACTGAACCTAGGCGCAGCTGCTGCTGCAGTGGAGGGACAGCTGCTGCGGGACAAGTGAGTGCGGGTCCGCTGTCCCCCGTCGTCCCCAAACGTGTCCCCCAGTGTCCCCGGGGGTCCCCTGGGGGTTGGCAGTGTCCCCGTGCTGTCCCTGTCCCCAGGGCAGTGTCCCCCGTGCTGTCCCCGTGTCCCCGGGCAGTGTCCCCAGGGCAGTGTCCCCGGCGGTGTCCCCGATGCTGTTCCCGTGTCCCCGGGCAGTGTCCCGGGCGGTGTCCCCGTGCTGTCCCCTGTCCCGGGCTGGTGTCCCCACGCTGTCCCCTGTCCCCGCAGGTTCGGTGCGGCCCTGGGCGGTGTCCCGTGCTGTCCCGTGTCCCCAGGCAGTGTCCCCCACGCTGTCCCGTGTCCCCGGGCCATGTCCCCGTGCTGTCCCCGTGTCCCGGGCAGTGTCCCCAGGGCAGTGTCCCCAGGGCAGTGTCCCCGATGCTGTCCCCTGTGTCCCCGGGCAGTGTCCGGGCAGTGTCCCCAGGCAGTGTCCCCGATGCTGTCCCGTGTCCCAGGCGGTGTCCCCACGCTGTCCCTGTCCCCGAGGCGGTGTCCCCACGCTGTCCCTGTCCCCGCAGGTTCGGTGCGGCCCCGGGCAGTGTCCCCACGCTGTCCCCATGTCCTTTTAGGTTCGGTGCTGCCCCGGGCAGTGTCCCGTGCTGTCCCGTGTCCCCGGGCAGTGTCCCCCACGCTGTCCCGTGTCCCAGGCCATGTCCCGTGCTGTCCCCGTGTCCCCAGGGCAGTGTCCCCGGGCAGTGTCCCCGGGCAGTGTCCCGTGCTGTCCCACGTGTCCCCAGGCGGTGTCCCCACGCTGTCCCTGTCCCCACCAGGTCGGTGCGGCCCCGGGAAGTGTCCCCACGCTGTCCCCATGTCCTTTTAGGTTCGGTGCTGCCCCGGGGCAGTGTCCCCGTGCTGTCCCGTGTCCCCGGGCGGTGTCCCCACGCTGTCCCCTGTCCCCAGGCGGTGTCCCCACGCTGTCCCTGTCCCCCCGCAGGTTCGGTGCGAGCCCTGGGCGGTGTCCCCGTGCTGGCCGCTGTCGCCTGGCCCTGGCCCTGGCTCGCAGTGCTGGGGGCGCTGCTCGGCGGTGGGGGCAGGGCTGCAGAGGCTGCTCGGGGGTCGCGGCTGCTCGCGGGGGCTGGCGCAGACCCGGGCCCTGCAGCTGCCCTGCGCGTGAGTGTCCCCAGAGTGTCCCAGGTGTCCCCGGGGGGTCCTGTGTCCCCAAGAGTGTCCCCAGGGGGGTCCCCGTGTCCCTAGGGGTGTCACCAATGTCCCCAAGAGGTGTCCCCATGTCCCCCCCGGTGATGTGCTGTCCTGGGGAATGTCCCCATGTCCCCCCCATGTCCCCTCCGGCGCTGTTCCCGGGCTGTCCCCGTGTCTCCTCCATGTCCCCGCTGTCCCTGTGTCCCTCCATGTCCCCGCTGTCCCCGCTGTCCCCTCAGGCGCTGTCCCCATGTCCCGGTGTTCCCTCCATGTCCCCATGTCCCCGTGTCCCCCTGGTGTCTCCCCCGTGTCGCCTCCATGTCCCGCTGTCCCCTCAGTGTCCCCTCCATGTCCCCGTGTCCCCTCGGTGTCCCCTCCATGTCCCGCTGTCCCCTCGGTGTCCCCTCCATGTCCCCGTGTCCCCGCAGGCGCTGTCCCGGGGCCGGCTGTGGCCGCTGGTGGCGACCGTGGTGACAGCGACGCTGGGGGTGCTGCTGGGCTCGCTGGACCTGCTGGCGCCGGTGCTGTCCGTGTGCGTGTCCCCGCCCGTGACGTCACGGCCACCGCGCTGACGTCACGGCGGTGCGCTGACGTCACTCCCCGCAGGTTGTGCCTGACGTCATACCTGGGGCTGAACCTGGCCTGCGCCCTGCAGGGGCTGCTGCCCACGCCCGGCTGGAGCCCGCGCTGCCCGCTCTACCACTGGTCAGTGAGTGACCGCCGAGTGACCACGAGTGACCAATGACCGCTGAGTGACCACTGAGTGACCGCTGAGTGACCGCTGAGTGACCGCTGAGTGACCGCCGAGTGACCATGAGTGACCAATGACCGCCGAGTGACCACGAGTGACCGCTGACCGCTGAGTGACTGCTGAGTGACCACTGAGTGACCAATGAGTGACCGCTGAGTGACCGCTGAGTGACCGCCGAGTGACCATGAGTGACCGCTGAGTGACCAATGAGTGACCAATGAGTGACCACTGACCGCTGAGTGACCGCCGAGTGACCACTGAGTGACCGCTGACCGCTGAGTGACCACTGACCGCTGAGTGACCACTGAGTGACCGCTGACCGCTGAGTGACCACTGACCGCCGAGTGACCATGAGTGACCACAGGGACACACAGTGACCGCACAGTGACTGAGAGTGACCCGTGGAGGTCCAATCACCCTCAGGGACTGTCCCCTGTCCCCAGGGCCGTGTCCATGTCTCTGTCCCTCTCCCTGTCCCCTCACCGTCCCCATGTCCCTGTCCCCAGGGCAGTGTCCCTGACTGTCCCTGTCCCTGTCCCTGACTGTCCGCATGTCCCTGTCCCTGTCCCCAGGGCCGTGTCCGTGTCCCCATGTCCCTGTCCCTGTCCCCAGGGCCATGTCTCTGTCCCTGTCCCCCATGTCCCTGTCCCTGTCCCATGTCCGTGTCCCTGTCCCCCATGTCCGTGTCCCTGTCCCCAGGGCCGTGTCTCTGTCCCATGTCCGTGTCCCTGTCCCCATGTCCCTGTCCCTGTCCCCCATGTCCCTGTCCCATGTCCGTGTCCCTGTCCCCAGGGCCGTGTCCCTGGCCGGCGCTGTGCTCTGCCTGTCGCTGATGCTGGTGACCTGCTGGCACTGTGCCCTGCTGGCCCTGGGCATCGGCGCCACCGCCTACAAGTACCTGGAGTTCGCGAGGTGAGGGACACCGGGGAGGGACGGCTGGGGAGGGACAGGGACAGCTGAGGGACAGGGACAGGGACAGCTGGGGACAGGGGACAGCTGAGGGAGGGACAGGGACAGCTAAGGGAGAGGACAGCTGGGGACAGGGGACAGCTGGGGAAGGGACAGGGACACCGGGGAGGGACAGCTGGGGACAGGGGACAGGGACACCGGGGAGGGACGGCTGGGGAGGGACAGGGACACCTGGGGGAGGGACAGGGGACAGCTGGGGAGGGACAGGGACAGCTGGGGAAGGGACAGCTGGGGGAGGGGACAGGGACAGCTGGGGGAGGGGACAGGGGACAGCTGGGGACAGGGACACACCTGGGGAAGGGACAGGGGACAGCTGGGGACAGGGGACAGCTGGGGGAGGGACAGGGACAGCTGGGGGAGGGACAGGGACACTTGGGGGAGGGGACAGGGACACCTGGGGACAGGGGACAGCTGGGGGAGGGACAGGGGACAGCTGGGGAAGGGACAGCTGGGGGAGGGGACAGGGACAGCTGGGGGAGGGACAGGGGACAGCTGGGGACAGGGACACACCTGGGGGAAGGGACAGGGGACAGCTGGGGACAGGGGACAGCTGGGGGAGGGGACAGGGACAGCTGGGGGAGGGGACAGCTGGGGGAGGGACAGGGACACGTGGGGGAGGGGACAGGGACAGGGACACACCTGGGGAAGGGAGAGGGACACACCTGGGGGACACACCTGGGGACAGGGACACCCCTGGGGTTCTGACCCTCACCGGGGGTGTGACCTCACCGGGGGCCCCGCCCCCTGACGCTGCCCTCCCCCGCAGCGCCCAGACCGAGTGGGGGGGAGGGGCTGCGCGGGCTGTCCCTCAAGCGCCGCCCGGTTCAGCTGCTGCGGCTGGAGGATGGGCGGCCCCCTCCCCAGCCTCAGGTGAGACCCCCCAAACAACCCCCCAGCCTCAGGTGAGACCCCCCCGAACCCCCAAACCCCCAGCCTCAGGTGAGACCCCCCAAATCCCCCAAACCCCCCAGCCTCAGGTGAGACCCCCCGAACCCCCAAACCCTCCCCCAGCCTCAGGTGAGACCCCCCAAATCCCCAAACCCCCCAGCCTCAGGTGAGACCCCACCCCAAATCCCCAAACCCCCAGCCTCAGGTGAGACCCCCCAAAATCCCCAAACCCCCCAGCCTCGGGTGAGACCCCCAAACCCCCCAGCCTCAGGTGAGACCCCCAAAATCCACAAACCCCCCAGCCTCAGGTGAGACCCCCAAACCCCCCAGCCTCAGGTGAGACCCCCCAAACCCCCCAGCCTCAGGTGAGACCCCCCCCAAACCCACAAAGCCCCCCAGCCTCAGGTGAGACCCCCTAAATCCCCAAAGCCCCCAGCCTCAGGTGAGAGCCCCCCGAATCCCCCAGCCTCAGGTGAGACCCCCCAAACCCCCCCCAGCCTCAGGTGAGACCCCCCAAAATCCACAAACCCCCCAGCCTGAGGTGAGACCCCCGGGACCCCCAGTGACCGACCCCCCCCATGTCCCCGTGCCCCCCATGACCCCCTCTCTCTGCCCCCCAGGCCGCAGCTGTTGGTTCTGTCCAAGCCCGCGGACCCCCCGCGCCCCCCCGCCCGGAGCTGGTGGTCCTGGCGCAGCTGCAGGGGGGGCGCGGCCTGACCGTGCTGGGGGCGGCGCTGGGGGGCGCTGCCCGAGACCTGCCGCGGGCCCGGGGGCCGAGAGGGTGAGGGGGGCTGGGGAGTCATGGGGGAGCTATTGGGGTGGGGGTCATGGCCATCAATGGGGGCAATGGGGCAATGGGCTGTTATTGGGGTCTGGGGTCACGGGGGGTTATGGGGAGGGGCTCTGGGGGGTTATTATGGGCTGTGGGGGTCTGGGGGGTTGTGGGGTGGGGGCTCCGGGGGTCACGGCCGGGGGCGTGGCCGGTGACTCCGGGTCCCTTTGGGGTGTCCCTGTGTCCTATCGGGATGTCCCTGTCCCTGTGGACTGTCCCCTGGCCCCGTGTCCCTGTGAGCTGTCACCTTCCCCTGTCCCTGTGGGCTGTCCCCTGCCCCTGTACCTCACTCTGTCCCCGCTGTCCCCAGGCTCTCAGTGTCCCTGTCGCTGTCCCCTGTCCCTAACCCCGTGTCCCTGTCCCTGTCCCTAACCCCGTGTCCCTGTCCCTGTCCCTGTCCCTGTCCCTGTCCCTAACCCCGTGTCCCTGTCCCTGTCCCAGGCTCCGTGCGCGCTGTCCCTTGCCGGTGCCCGCGGGTTCGTGCAGGTGCTGCTGTCCCTGTCGCTGTCCCTAACCCCGTGTCCCTGTCCCTGTCCCTGTCCCAGGCGCTCCGTGCCGCTGTCCCGCGCAGGTGCCCGCGGGTTCGTGCAGGTGCTGCTGACCCTGTCGCTGTCCCTGTCCCTGTCGCTGTCCCTAACCCCGTGTCCCTGTCCCTGTCCCAGGGCGCTCTCCGTGCCGCGCTGTCCCGCGCAGGTGCCCGCGGGTTCGTGCAGGTGCTGCTGACCCTGTCGCTGTCCCTGTCCCTGTCGCTGTCCCTAACCCCGTGTCCCTGTCCCTGTCCCAGGCGCTCCGTGCCGCGCTGTCCCGCGCAGGTGCCCGCGGGTTCGTGCAGGTGCTGCTGACCCCCGAGCCGGGGGCGGGGCTGGCCGCGCTCGTGCAGGGGGTGGGGCTGGGGGCGCTGCGCCCCAACACCGTGCTGCTGGGCTGGCCGCGGAGCTGGCGGCAGCAGCCCGACCCCGCCCGGGCCGCCAGGGACTTCGTGGGTACGTGGGGACAGCGGGGACACTGGGGGCATCGGGGATACTGGGGGATATTGGGACACTGGGACTCTGGGGACCTTGGGGACATTGGGACGCTGGGGAGGTTGGGATATTGGGCAGTGGGGACACTGTGGGAGTTTGGGATATTGGGGACACTGTGGGATTGGGGACATTGGGACACAGGGGACATTGGAGGCGTTGGGAATATTGGGACACTGGGGACATTGGGGAAACTGGGGATATGGAACACTGAGATGTTGGGGACATTGGTGGCACTGGAGACATTGGGGACGTGGGGACATTGGGGAGATTGGGGACATCCAGGGGGCATTGGGGACACTGGGGACATTGGGGGACTGGGGGGATTTGGGGGGACACTGGGGACATTGGGGACATTGGAGGCATTGGGGATATTGGGGATACAGAACATTGAGATATTGGGGACATTGGTGGCACTGGAGACATTGGGAACTTGGGGGACTTGAAAACATTGGGGACCTTGGGGAGATTGGGGACCTTGGGGGACTGGGGGGTTTGGGGGACATTGGGGACAGTGGGGGTAGCATTGGGGACATTGGAGACATCCAGGGGGGTTGGGGACATTGAGGCATTTCGACCACGAGGGGGACACTGGGGGACTTGGGACATTGGGGATTTGGGGGACATTGGGGACTTGGGGACATTGGGGATTTTAGGGGGACATTGGGGACATTGGGGACATGGAACACTGAGATATTGGGGACATTGGTGGCACTGGAGACATTGGGGACATGGGGGATTTGGGACATTGGGGACATCATTGGGGACATTGGGACATTGGGGACATCATTGGGGACATTGGGGACACTGGGGCACGTTGGGGGGACACGAGGACACGGGAGGGACATTGTGGGGACATGAAGTGGCCCTTGGGGGGGGAAGGCACGGGGGTGGACACAGAGGCGGGAAGGGCTGGGGGGGGGGCACTTGGGGGGACACCTTGGTGACAAAGGGTGACACCGTGTGGGGAGGGGGTCCCTGAGCGCCGCTGTCCCCCAGAGCTGCTGCAGCCGCAGGGCACGGGCGGGCAGGCACTGCTGGTGTCCAAGGGCGCGGCCGAGCCGGGCAGGGGCCCAGGGGAGCTCCCAGGGGGAGCTCCCAGGGGGGTCCCTGGATGTCTGGTGGGTGGTCGGCACCGGGCGGCTCCCTGACGCTGCTGCCGCTGCTGCTGCGACAGCACCCGGTAGGGGCGCTGGGGGAGGGGTCTGGGGGCCTGACCCTGGGGACCCCAGTGAGCCCTGGGTGCCCCAGGTGTGGCAGGGAGGGGTTTGGGGGGATTTGGGGAGGGGTCTCACCGTGTACCTGTCCCCAAGTGCCACAGGTGGATTTTGGGGGTTTTGGGGATTTTTGGGGAGGGGTCTCACGCCATCCCTATCCCCGTCCTGTCCCCAGGCGTGCCACAGGTGGATTTTGGGGTTTTGGGGATTTTGGGGATTTTGGGGTTTTGGGGTTTTGGGGATTTTGGGGAGGGGTCTCACGCCATCCCTATCCCTATCCTGTCCCCAGGTGTGCCACAGGTGGATTTTTGGGGATTTTGGGGATTTGGGGATTTTGGGGAGGGTCTCACGCCATCCCTATCCCCGTCCTGTCCCCAGGTGTGGCACAGGTGGATTTGGGGGATTTTGGGGAGGGGTCTCAGCCTGTCCTGTCCCTGTCCCCAGGCGTGACGTGGGTGGATTTTTCGGGGGTCAGTGTGTTTTTGGGGAGGGGTCTCACCCTGTCCCTGTCCCCAGGTGTGCCACAGGTGGATTTTAGGGTTTTTTGGGATTTTGGGGAGGGGTCTCACGGTGTCCCTGTCCTGTCCCCGCCCCCAGGCGTGGCGCGGGTGCCGCCTGCGCCTGTTCCCGGTGCATTTTGGGGGCTCAGTGTGTTTTTGGGGAGGGTCTCACGCTGTCCCCGTCCCAGGTGTGGCACAGGCGGATTTTGGGGAGGGGTCTCACGCTGTCCCCGCCCCCAGGCGTGGCGCGGGTGCCACCTGCGCCTGTTCACGGTGGCGCTGCTCGAGGACAACAGCGAGCGGCTGCGGCGGCTGCTGGAGGCGGTGGCGCGGCGGCGGGCGCTGCCCGCGCAGGTGCACGTGGTGGAGCTGGTGAGAGCCAAAAACACCCAAAAACACCCAAAAACCACCCAAAAACCACCCCAAACACAGCGCTGCCCGCGCAGGTGCACGTGGTGGAGCTGGTGAGAGCCAAAAACACCCAAAAACACCCAAAAACACCCAAAAACCACCCCAAACACAGCGCTGCCCGTGCAGGTGCACGTGGTGGAGCTGGTGAGAGCCAAAAACACCCAAAAACACCCAAAATACACCCAAAAACCACCCCAAACACAGCGCTGCCCGTGCAGGTGCACGTGGTGGAGCTGGTGAGAGCCAAAAACACCCAAAAACACCCAAAAACCACCCAAAAAACACCCAAAAACCACCCCAAACACAGCTGCCCGCTGGGTGCGATGGTGGAGCTGGTGAGAGCCAAAAACACCCAAAACACCCAAAAACCACCCAAAAACACCCAAAACCACCCCAAACACAAGCTGCCCGCGCAGGTGCGATGGTGGAGCTGGTGAGAGCCAAAAACACCCAAAACACCCAAAAACACCCAAAACACCCCCAAACACAAGCTGCCCGGCGCGAGGTGCGATGGTGGAGCTGGTGAGAGCCGAAAACACCCAAAAACACCCAAAAACGCAAAAGCCACCCTAAAAACACCCCAAACATAGCTGCCCGTTGCAGGTGCACGTGGTGGAGCTGGTGAGAAACAAAAACACCCAAAAACACCCAAAAACACCCAAAAACCACCCTAAAAACACCCCCAAACATGGCTGCCCGTGCGGGTGCGCGTGGTGGAGCTGGTGAGAGCCAAAACACCCAAAACACCCAAAAACGCCAAAACCACCTAAAAACACCCCAAACACTGAAGCTGCCCGGCGCAGGTGCACGTGGTGGAGCTGGTGAGAGCCAAAACACCCAAAAACACCCAAAATACCCCAAAACCACCCCAAACACAGAGCTGCCCGTGCAGGTGCGATGGTGGAGCTGGTGAGAGCCAAAACCACCCAAAACGCAAAAACCACCCCAAAACACTGGCTGCCCGCTGGAGTGCCGCGTGGTGGAGCTGGTGAGAGCCAAAAACACCCAAAAACACCCAAAAACCACCCAAAAACACCCAAAACCACCCCAAACCTGGCATGCCCGGCGCAGGTGCTGCGATGGTGGAGCTGGTGAGAGCCAAAACACCCAAAAAACACCCAAAAACCACCCAAAAACACCCCAAACACAGGCGCTGCCCGTGCAGGTGCACGTGGTGAAGCTGGTGAGAGCCAAAAACACCCAAAAAACGCAAAAAACACCCCAAACACAGCGCTGCCCGGCGCAGGTACGTGGTGGAGCTGGTGAGCCAAAACACCCAAAAACGCAAAAACACCCAAAACACCCCAAACACAGGCTGCCCCGGCGCAGGTACTGCGTGGTGGAGCTGGTGAGCGAAAACACCCAAAAACACCCAAAAACACCCAAAACCACCCTAAAAACACCCCAAACATGGCTGCCCGTGCAGGTGCGTGAATTGGAGCTGGTGAGAACCAAAAACACTTAAAAACACCCAAAAACACCCAAAAACCACCCTAAAAACACCCCAAACATGGCTGCCCGTGCAGGTGCACGTGGAGTGGAGCTGGTGAGAGCCAAAACACCCAAAATACCCCAAAAACACCCAAAAACACCCGAAAACCACCCAAAACCACCCAAAAACCACCCTAAAAACACCCTAAAACACCCAAAAACACCCAAAACCACCCAAAACCACCTTAAAAACACCCAAAAACACCCTAAAAACACCCCAAAAACCACCCAAACCCCCCCAAAATACCCCAGAGCACACCTGGGATACCTGGGATACCCCGGGCACACCTGAGCCAGCCCAAAATCCAGGGCTCCCTGGGGCTCACTGGTCTGTACTGGTTTATACTGGTCCGTACCACTTTATACTGGTCAGTACTGGTCCGTACCGGTCCATACTGGTTTGTACTGGTTGACACTGGTCCGTACTGGCCCGTACCGGTCAATACCAGTCCATACTGGTTGACACTGGTCCATAGTGGTCCATAGTGGTCCATACTGGTCCATACCGGTCCGTACTGGTCCGTACTGGTTGACACTGGTCCATACCGGTCCGTACCGGTCCGTACTGGTTGGCGCTGGCCGATACTGGTCGTGCACGGTTTATACTGGTCCGATACCGGTCCGTACCGGTTGGCGGCTGGCCCATACTGGTATATACTGGTCTGTACTGGTCCGTACCGGTCCGTACCGGTTGACGCTGGCCCATACTGGTATATACTGGTCTGTACTGGTCCGTACCGGTCCGTACTGGTTGACACCGGCCCGTACTGGTCTATACTGGTTTATACTGGTCCGTACCGGTCCGTACCGGTTGACGCTGGCCCATACTGGTATATACTGGTCCATACTGGTTCGTACCGGTCCGTACTGTTTGACGCTGGCCCATACTGGTCTATACTGGTCCATACTGGTCCGTACCGGTCCGTACCAGTTGACACTGGCCCGTACTGGTCCATACTGGTCGGTACTGGTCCGTACCGGTCCATACCAGTTGACACTGGCCCGTACTGGTCTATACTGGTCTGTACTGGTCGACACCGGTCCATACCAGTTGACACTGGCCCGTACTGGTCCATACTGGTCCGTACTGGTCCGTGCAGTCCGTACCGGTTGACACCGGCCCGTACTGGTCCATACTGGTCTGTACTGGTCCGTGCGGTCCATACCAGTTGACACTGGCCCGTACTGGTCCATACTGGTCTGTACTGGTCCGTACTGGTCCATACCAGTTGACACCGGCCCGTACTGCTCCATACTGGTCCGTACTGGTCCGTACCGGTCCGTACTGGTTGACACTGGTCCGTACTGGTGCAGCACGACGGCGATGTCTCGGATTACACGTACGAGCGGACGCTGATGATGGAGCAGCGCTCCCAGATGCTGCGGCAGCTGCGCCGCGCACAGGTGACGTCATCCCGCTGCCCGTGACGTCATCACGCTGCCAGTGACGTCATCACACTGCCATCTCTGACATCATCGTATCGTCTGTGACATAATCAAACTGCCTGTGACGTCATCACCCTGCCTGTGACGTCATAACGCTGTATGTGCCGTCATCACCCTGCCTGTGACATCATAACACTGCCCGTGATGTCATCACACTGCCTGTGACACCATCGCCCTGCCTGTGACGTCACCGCCCCTGTGATGTGATTGCCCTGCTCGTGACATCGTAGTACCGCATGTTATGTCATCACCCCACCTGTGACGTCACCGCCCCTCCTGTGACGTCATCACCCTATGTCATCACACACTGTGATGCCATCACGCTCCCTTTGACGTCATCCCTCTATCATGTCATTGCTCTCCCTGTGACATCATCTCCTTCCTTATGATGTCATAATCACTCCCGTGACGCCACACTGCCGTCCCAGTGACGTCACCTCGTCTCTGTGACGTCATTGTCCCGCTACATCACTGTCCATGCACTGTGACGTCACGTCCACCCTCGTGACGTCACTTCCTATCGATGACGTCACAGGGAGGCCACGCCCCCTCGCAGCCGCCCAGCGCTGAGGAGGAGGAGGGAGGAGACACCCGGAGGGGCCCCAGCCCGTGAGTGAACTGGGAGCACTGGGAGGGACTGGGGGGGACTGGGAGGGACTGGAGGGACTGGGAGGGACTGGGAGGGACTGGGATGGACTGGGAGGGACTGGGAGGGACTGGAGGGACTGGGATGGACTGGGAGGGACTGGGAGGGACTGGGAGGGACTGGGCCATACTGGGAGGGCGGGGGTTTGGGGCTCTAGGCTGTACTGGGAGGCTGGAGGGGACACTGGTGTCTATACTGGGCTGTACTGGTTTATACTGGTTTATATCAGTCCTTACTGGTTTGTACCAGTCTATATTGGTATATACTGGTTTATACTGGTCTATACCAACCTATACTGGTTTATACTGGCCTGTACCAGTTTGTACTGATTTATACTGGTTCACACCAGTCTATACTGGTACATACTGGTTTGTACTGCTTTATACCAGTCAATACCGGTCCATACTGGTCCATACTGGTTTATATTGGTGCATACTGGTTTATACTGGTCCATACTGGTTTATAGTGGCGTGTACCAGTTTATACTGGTTTATACTGGTCCATACCAGCTTGTACTGGTTTGTACCAGCCTGTACTGGTTTATACTGGTTTATACTGGTTTATACCAGTCCATACTAGTCCATACTGGTTAATACTGGTCCGTACTGGTTTATACCGGTCTGTACCAGTTTATACCGGTTTGTACTGGTCTGTACTGGTCCATACTGGTTTGTACTGGTCTGTACTGGTCCATACTGGTTTATACCGGTCTGTACCAGTTTATACCGGTTTGTACTGGTCTGTACTGGTCCATACTGGTTAATACTGGTCTGTACCGGTCCATACTGGTTTGTACCGGTCCCTACTGGTCTGTACCGGTCCGTACCAGTTTATACTGGTCCGTACTGGTCCATACTGGTTTGTACTGGTCTGTACCGGTCCATACTGGTTTGTACCGGTCTGTACCAGTTTATACTGGTCCGTACTGGTCCGCGCGGTCTCCGCAGGGGGAACGTGCGGCGCATGCACGCGGCCGAGCGCCTCAACGCCGCCATCCTGGCGCACTCGGGGGGGGCGGGGCTGGTGCTGCTGGACCTGCCGCCCCCTCCCCCAGCGCGGCCGCACCGGCCCCTGGAGAACTGTATCCGAAAATAATCGGGGGAACGGGAAACTGGGGGAACGGGGAAAACTGGGGGAAACGGGGAAAAACTGGGGGAAATGGGAAAACTGGGGGGAACGGGAAATGGGGGAACGGGGAATTTGGGGGAGAACGGGGGAAAATGGGGGGAAAATGGGGAATTTGGGGGAAAATGGGAAAATATTGGGGGAAAATGGGAAAATATTGGGGAAAAACGGGAAAAAAATGGGGGAAAAACGGGGGATTTGGGGAAAATGGGAAAAACTGGGGGAAATACGGGGAAAAATGGGGGAAAAAACGGGGATTTGGGAAAACCGAAAAAATGGGGGAAAAAACGGGGATTTGGGGGGAAAACGGGTGGGGAAAAATGGGGAAAAAAATTGGGAGGAAAATGGGGAATTTGAGCGGATCCGAATTGGGGGGAAAACGGGAATTTGGGAAAAATGGGAAAAAATTGGGGGAAAACGGGAATTTGGGGAAAAATGGGGTCTGAATAGGGGGAAAAATGGGGAATTTGGGAAAACGGGAAAACGGGGAGGGAGAAAATGGGGGAAAATGGAAAATTGGGAAAAATGGGGCCGAATTGGGGGAAAAACGGGGAATTTTGGGAAAACGGAAAAACTGGGGGAAAACGGGGAAAAAACTGGGGGGAAAAATGGGAATTTGGGAAAAATGGGAAAAATGGGGAAAAATGGGGGAAAAATGGGGAAAGTGGGGGAATTTGGGAAAACGGGAAAAAACTGGGGGGAAAAATGGGGAATTTCGGAAAAATGGATCCGAATTGGGGGAAAAACAGGGAATTTGGGGAAAATGGGAAAAAAATTGGAGGAAAACGGGAATTTGGGAAAATGGGAAAAACTGTGGAGAAAAATGGGAATTTGGGAAAAATTGATCCGGGTGGAGGAAAATGGAGAATTTGGGGGAAAGCGGGGAAAAAACTGAGGGGGGAAAAACGGGGGAAAAAATGGGGGGAAAATGGGGGAAAAATGGGGGAAAATGGGGAAAAAATGGGGGAAAAAACGGGGAATTTGGGAAAAACGGATCCGAATTGGGGGAAAAACGGGGACTTTGGGGAAAAATGGGAAAAAATCTGGGGAAAAATGGGAATTTGGGAAGCGGATCCGAATTGGGGGGAAATGGGGAATTTGGGAAAAATTGGAAAAAATTGGGGGAAAAACAGGGAATTTGGGAAAAAGCGGGAAAAATGGGGGAAAAACGGGAATTTGGGAATTTGGGAAAAAATTGGGGGGAAAAACGAGGGGAAAAATGGGGAAATGGGAAAAATTGGGGGAAAATGGGGGAAAAATGGGGAAAAACGGGAATTTGGGAAAAATAGATCCGAGATTGGGGGAAAAATGGGGAATTTGGGGAAAATGGGAAAAAACTGGGGGAAAAATGGGAAAAATTGGGGGGAAAATGGGAAAAAATTGGGGGAAAATGGGAATTTGGGAAAGCGGGGAAAAACTGGGACAAAGCGGGGAATTTGGGAAAAATTGGAAAAAATGGGGGAAAACGGGAATTTGGGAAAATGGGAAAAAAATATGGAGAGCACGTGTCAATTTGGCGGGAAAAATGGGAATTTGGGGAAAATGGGAAAAATGGGAAAAAATGGGAGAGCTGTATCCAAATTTGGGGGAAATGGGGCAAAAAATGGGGAAAATGGGAAAAATGTAAAAAACCAGGAGACCTGGATCTGAATTGAGGGAAATGGGGCGAAAAATGGGAAAAATGGGGAAAAATGGGGAAAAAGGGAAAAACGGGAAAAATGGGGAAAAATGGGGAAAGCAGGGAAAAAATGGGAAAAAAATTGGAGAATGTATCTGGGAATTGGGGGTGGGGGAAGGGGGAGTGGGAAAGAAATGGGAAAAAAATGGGAAAACTGTGTTTTGAAATTGGGGAAAAAGAGGGGAAAATGAAAACTGGGGAAAAATGGGGAAAAATGGGAAAAAAATGTGAAAAAATGGGGGAAAAAAATGGGAAAAAAAGGGAAAAAAATGGGAAAAATGGGAAAAAATGGGAAAAAATGGGAAAAATGGGAAAAAATGGAGAAAACGAGGGAAAAACTGGAGAGTGTGTATCCAAATTGGGGGAAAAAACGGGAAAAAATGGGGAAAATGGGAGAGGTGTATCTTAAACTTGGGGCAGAAAATGGGGAAAATGGGAAAAAACGATAGAACTGTGTTCGAAATTGGGGGGAAAAATTGGGAATTTGGGAAAAATGGGAAAAAACCCGGGAGAGCTGTATCCAAATTGGGGGGAAAAATGGGAAAAATGGGAGAACTGTATCTGGAATTTGGGGGGGAATGGGAATTTGGGAAGAAATGGGAAAAATGGGGAAAATGGGAAAAATGGGGAAAAATGGGAAAAATGGGAAAAATGGGAAAAAAGTGGGAAAAATGGGAAAAATGTGGGGAAAAATGGGGAAAGAAATGGGAAAAATGGGAAAATGGGACGGGAAAAATGGGAAAAAATGGGAAAAATGGGGAAAATGGGAAAAACGGGAAAAATGGGGAAGAAAATGGGAAAAAATGGGAAAATGGGGAAAAATGGGAAAAATGGGGAAAAAATGGGAAAAAAATGGGAAAATGGGGGAAAATGGGAAAAAAATGGGAAAAGAAATGGGAAAAATGGGGGAAAATGGGAAAAAAAGGGAAAGAAATGGGAAAGAAATGGGAAAAATGGGAAAAATGGGAAAAAATGGGAAAAATGGGGGAAAATGGGAAAAAATGGGAAAGAAATGGGAAAAATGGGAAAAATGGGAAAAATGGGGGAAAATGGGAAAAAATGAGAAAGAAATGGGGAAAAATGGGAAAAAATGGGAAAAAATGGGAAAAATGGGAAAAAATGGGAAAAATGGGAAAAATGGGAAAAAATGGGAAAAATGGGGAAAATGGGAAAAAATGGGAAAGAAATGGGAAAAATGGGAAAAATGGGAAAGAAATGGGAAAAATGGGAAAAAATGGGAAAAAATGGGAAAAATGGGAAAAAATGGGAAAAAATGGGAAAAAAAAGGGAAAAAATGGGAAGAATGGGCAAAACCAGGAGAACTGTACTGGAAATGGAGGGGAAACTGGGAAATGGGGGATGGGGGAAACTGGGGGTTACTGGTGTTACTGGTGTGTTACTGGGGGTCACTGTGAGGGCATTGGGAGTTACTGGAAGGTTACTTGTGTTACTGGGAGGTTACTGGGAGTTACTGGGGAGCTACTGGGGGTTACTGGGATGTTACTCGTGTCACTGGGATGTCACTGGGATGTCACTGGGTGTCACTGGGGTGTTATTGGTGTTGCTGGTTGGTTGCTGGTGTTACTGGTTGGTTACTGGTGTTACTGGAGGTTACTGGTGTCACTGGGATGTCACTGGGATGTTACTGGGATGTCACTGGTTGGTTACTGGTGTTACTGGGATGTTACTGGTGTCACTGGGGTGTCATTGGGATGTCACTGGGATGTCACTGGGATGTTACTGGGTATTACTGGGGTGTTACTGGTGTTACTGGTTGGTTACTGGTGTCACTGGTCTGTCACTGGTTTGTCACTGGGATGTCACTGGGATGTCACTGGTTGGTTACTGGTGTTACTGGGGTGTTACTGGTGTTACTGGGATGTCACTGGGATGTCACTGGGGTGTCACTGATGTCACTGGGATGTCACTGGTTGGTTACTGGTGTCACTGGGATGTCACTGGTGTCACTGGGGTGTCACTGGTTAGTTACTGGTGTTACTGGGGTGTTACTGGTGTCACTGGTGTCACTGGTGGGTCACTGGTGGGTTACTGGTTGGTTACTGGTGTCACTGGTGGGTCACTGGTTGGTTACTGGTGTTACTGGTGTGTCACTGGTGTGTCACTGGTGTCACTGGTGGGTTACTGGTGGGTTACTGGTGTCACTGGTTTGTCACTGGGCCCTTGACGTCGCAGACCTGGAGTTCCTGGAGGTGCTCACCGAGGGCCTGGGGCCGGTGCTGCTGGTGCGCGGCGGGGACGGCGACGGGGACGGGCCCAGCGCGGCCCAGTGCTCCCAGTACGGCACTGGGAGCGGGGACACGGGGGACACTGGGGACACTGGGGAGCCCTGAGTGCCCAGCGCCGCCCAGTGCTCCCAGTATGGCACTGGGAGTGGGGAGACTGGGGAGCCCTGAGTGCCCAGTATGGCCCAGTGCTCCCAGTACGGCACTGGGAATGAGGATACTGGGGAGCCCTGAGTGCCCAGCGCGGCCCAGTGCTCCCAGTACGGCACTGGGAATGAGGATACTGGGGAGCCCTGAGTGCCCAGCGCGGCCCAGTGCTCCCAGTACGGCACTGGGAATGAGGATACTGGGGAGCCCTGAGTGCCCAGTGCCGCCCAGTGCTCCCAGTATGGAACTGGGAACAGGGAGACTGGGGAGCCCTGAGTGCCCAGCGCGGCCCAGTGCTCCCAGTATGGAACTGGGAATGGGGACACGGGGGAGACTGGGGAGCCCTGAGTGCCCAGTATGGCCCAGTGCTCCCAGTACAGCACTGGGAGCGGGGAGACTGGGGAGCCCTGAGTGCCCAGTGCTCCCAGTATGGAACTGGGAATGGGGAGACTGGGGAGCCCTGAGTGCCCAGCACGGCCCAGTTCAGCCCCAGTGCTCCCAGTATGGCCCCAGTGCACTCCCAGTGCTCCCAGTCCAACGCCAACCTGAGCTGCAGCTCCTTGAGCACCATCCCAGTATGGCCCCAGTGCTCCCAGTATGGCTCCAGTGCTCCCAGTATGGCCCCAGTGCTCCCAGTGTGGCCCCAGTCTGGCCCCAGTCTGGCCCCCAGTGCTCCCAGTACAGGCCCAGCAAGGTCCCAGAGCACTCCCAGTGCTCCCCAGTGTGGCCCCAGAGCACTCCCAGTAAGGGGCCAGTGCTCCCAGTGCATTCCCCAGTATGAGCCCAGCACTCCCAGTCTGGCCCCAGTGCTCGCAGTGCACTCCCAGTATGGCCCCAGTGCACTCCCAGTGCTCCCAGTACAGGCCCAGCAAGGTCCCAGAGCACTCCCACTGCTCCCAGTATGGCCCCAGTCTGGCCCCAGTGCACTCCCAGTAAGCGGCCTGTGCTCCCAGTGCATTCCCAGTATGAGCCCAGCACTCCCAGTCTGGCCCCAGTGCACTCCCAGCACTCCCAGTATGGCCCCAGTGCACTCCCAGTGCTCCCAGTACAGCCCCAGCAAGGTCCCAGTGCTCCCAGTGGGGTCCCGCTGCACTCCCAGTGCTCCCAGTGCTCCCAGTGCGGCCCGTGCTGGTTTCTCTGCTCTCAATAAAGCCCGGACGGAATTCTGGAGCCGCGGGGATTTTGGGGGGTCTCTGGGGGATGTTTTGGGGGTCTCTGGGAGGATTTTTTGGGGGTTTTAGGATCTCCCGGGGAATTTTTGGGGTCTCTGCAGAAACTTTTGGGGGTCTCTGGGGGATTTTGGGGGGATTTTGGGGGGTTTTAGGGATCTCCTGGGGATTTTGGGGATACCTGAGGGAATTTTGGGGGTGTCTGGGTGGATTTTATGCGGGGTCTCTGAGGGGATTTTGGGACCCCCGTGGGTTTTTTGGGGTCTCTGAGGGGATTTTGGGGGGTTTTCAGAACCTCTGGGGGATTTTGGGGGTCTCTGGGGAAGTTTTGGGGGTCTCTGGGAGGATTTTTGGGGGTTTTAGTGAAACAGGGGATTTTTTCCGTGCTTCATTAGGATCTCCTGGGGGAATTTTTGGGGGTCTCTGCAGACACTTTTGGGGTCTCTGAGGGGATTTTGGGGGATTTTGGGGAGTTTTAGGGAGGTCCTCGGGGATTATTGGGGATCCCTGGGAGGATTTTTGGGGGTCTCTGAGAGGATTTTTGGGGGGTTTTCAGAACCCCTGGGGGATTTTGGGGTCTCTGAGGGGATTTTGGGGTCTCTGGGGGATGTTTTGGCGTCTCTGGGAGGATTTTGGGGGCTTTTAGGATCTCCTGGGGGAATTTTTTGGGGTCTCTGCAGAGACTTTTGGGGTCTCTGAGGGGATTTTGGGGGGTTTTGGGGATCTCCTGGGGGATTTTGGGGATACCTGAGGGAATTTTGGGGGTGTCTGGGTGGATTTTGGGGGTCTCTGAGGGGATTTTGGGACCCCCGTGGGTTTTTTGGGGTCTCTGACGGGATTTTGGGGGTTTTCAGAACCCCTGGGGGATTTTGGGGGTCTCTGGGGGATGTTTTGGGGGTCTCTGGGGGAATTTTGGGGGTTTTAGGATCTCCTGGGGGAATTTTTGGGGTCTCTGAGAGGATTTTGGGGGTTTTCAAAACCCCTGGGGGATTTGGGGATCCCTGAGGGATTTTGGGGGTCTCTGAGGGGATTTTGGGGGTCTCTGGTTGAGTTTTGGGGGCCCCCGCGGATTTTGGGATCTCTGGGGGGAATTTTGGGGGTGTTTGGGATGTCCTGGGGCATTTTTTGGGGGTCTCTGGGGGGATTTTGGGGGGCTTGGGAGGATTTTTGGGGGGTTTTTGGGCGGTTTTAGGATCTCCTTGGGGAATTTTGGGAGGTCTCTGAGAGGATTTTTGGGGATCCCTGGGGGATTTTGAGGGGCCGTCTGGGTGGATTTTGGGGGGTTTTGGGGATCTCCTGGGGGATTTTGGGGTCTCTGAGGGGATTTTGGGGAGTTTTCAGAACCCCTGGGGGATTTTGGGGATCCCTGAGGGGATTTTGTGACCCCCGTGGGTTTTTGGGGGTCTCTGAGGGGATTTTGGGCTGTTTTAGGGATGTCCTGGGGGATTTTTTGGGGATCCCTGGGGGATTTTAGGGGGTGTCTGGGTGGATTTTGTGGCCCGGGTGGATTTTGGGGGTCTCTGAGAGGATTTTGAGGGGATTTTGGGGATTTTTGGGAATCCCTGAGGGGATTTTGGGGTCTCTGAGGGGATTTTTGGGGGATTTTGGGAATCCCTGAGGGGATTTTAGGGGGTCTCCGAGGGGATTTTGGGACCCCCGTGGGTTTTTGGGGTCTCTGAGGGGATTTTGGGGGGATTTTTGGGGGGATTTTTGGGGGGATTTTTGGGTCTCCCTTGGGGGGCGGGGCGGACTCACCGGGGGCGTGGCCACAGCGAGTGGGGGGCGTGGCCTGACAGACACGTGACCGTGAGTTAGGGGGCGTGGCCTAACGCTCGCTACGTAACCGCGCGTCCAAAACGTGACCGCGCGTCGAACCCCTTCCCGCGCCTCGCCCACGTCACCGCGCGCCGTTACGTCACCGCGCGAGCCGTGCGTGAGGGGGCGTGGCCGCGGCGCCCCAAGATGGCGGCGGCTCTGAGGGCTCTGAGGGCTCTGAGGGCTCCGGGCGCGCTCTGCGCTCTGTGCGCGCTGCTCGCCGCGCTGCCGCCGCCCGGCGCCGCGGGGAGCCGCGCAGGTCCCGCTGCTCGTGTGGAGCACGGAGCGGTGAGCGCCCGGGGGGGGCTGGGGAAAGGATTTTTGGGGGGTTCTGGATCCATTTTGGGGGGGGATCAGGGTCCTTCTCTGAGGCGATTTTGGGGCGCTGAGAGCCCTCAGAGGTTCCTTTGGGGGGGATTTGGGTCCTGCTGGGGGAGATTTGGGGGCGCTGAGAGACCCTGGGGGGAGGTTTGGGGGGCGCTGAGGGGATTTGGGGGGCGCTGAGGGGCCTCAAAACGTCCTGGGGGGAGCTCAGGATCCTTTTGGGGGATCAAAGTCCTTTTTGGGGGGGATTTTGGGGCGCTGAGGGGCCTCAGAGGCTGCTTAGGGAGAGGTTTGGGGGCCCCAGTGGATTTCGGGGGTCTCTGAGGGGATTTTTGGGAGGGTTTTAGGGATGTCCTGGGGGAATTTTTGGGGATCCCTGAGGGGATTTTAAGGGGTGTCTGGGCGGTTTTGGGGGTCTCTGTGGATTTTGGGGGTCTCTGAGGGGATTTTTTGGGGGTCTTTGCAGGGATTTTTTGGGGGGTGTCTGGGTGGTTTTGGGGGTCTCTACAGAGATTTTTGGGGGCTCAGGGTCCTTTCTGGGGGGCTCAGGATCCATTTTGGGGGATCAAGGTCCTTTTTGGGGGGATTTTGGGGCGCTGAGGGGCCCTCAAAAAGTCCTCGGGGGATTTTGGGGGGATCAGGATCCTTTTTGGGCGATTCTGGGGTCTCATGTCTGGTTTGGGGGCCCCCGTGGATTTTTGGGGGTCTCTGAGGGGATTTTTGGGAGGGTTTTAGGGATGTTCTGGGGGGATTTTTGGGGATCCCTGAGGGCATTTTGGGGGTGTCTGGGCGGTTTTGGGGCCTCTGTGGATTTTGGGGTCTCTGAGGGGATTTTGGGGGGCTCAGGATCCTTTTTGGGGGCATCAAAATCCCTTTCTTGGTGGGATTTTGGGGCGCTGAGAGCCCTCAGAGGCTAATTTTGGGGGGGCTGGGGGGCGCTGAGGGGATTTTGGGGTGCCAAAAGCCCTCGGGAGATTTTTGGGGGCTCAGGCGTCTTTTGAGGGGCTTTGGGGGGTCTCTCGGTGGGTTTGGGGGATTCCTGGGGGTTTTGGGTTTCTCTGGGTCATTTTGGGGTTCCCCTCTCTGATTTTTGGCTTCCCTCTGTGATTTTGGGGTCCCCCTGTCTGATTTGGGATTCCCTGGATTATTTTGGGGTCCCCCTGTCTGATTCTAAGGTCTTTTCTCTGATTCTTTTCTGTCTAATTTTGGGGTCCCCCGGATGATTTTTGGGTTCTCCTGTCTGATTTTGGGGTCCCCCCTGTCTGATTTTGGGGTTTCCTCTCTGATTTTGGGCTCCCTCTCTGATTTTGGGGTCCCCTGTCTGATTTTGGGGTCCCCTCTCTGATTTTGGTGTCCCCCTGTCTGATTTTGGGGTTTCCTCTCTGATTTTGGGGTCCCCCTGTCAGATTTTGAGTCCCCCTGTCTGATTTTGGGGTCCCCCTGTTTGATTTTGGGATCCCCTGTCTGATTTTGGGGTTTCCTCTCTGATTTTGGGGTCCCCTGTCTGATTTTGGGATCCCCTGTCTGATTTTGGGGTTTCCTCTCTGATTTTGGGATCCCCTGTCTGATTTTGGGATCCCCTGTCTGATTTTGGGGTTTCCTCTCTGATTTTGGGATCCCCTGTCTGATTTTGGGGTCCCCAGTCTCATTTGGGGTCCCTGTGTGATTTTGGGGGTCCCTGCCCCCCAGGTCGCTGTGGCCCCCCGAGCTGCCCCCCGGGGGTCGGGTCCTGTCTGCGCAGGAGCTGCAGGAGCTGCTGGAGCCGGGGCTATGGCGAGGGACCCCAGCGACCGTGCTGCTCTTCCTGCAGGACCAGGTGTGTCAGAAACATCCCAAAAATCCGTCCTGAGCACAGCCCCCAGTGCTGCTCTTCCTGCAGGACCAGGTGGGGTAAAACACCCAAAAACATCCCAAAAACATCCCAAAAATCCGTCCTGAGCAATCCCCCCAGTGCTGCTCTTCCTGCAGGACCAGGTGGGGTAAAACACCCAAAATATCCCAAAAACATCCCAAAAATCCGTCCCTAAACACAGCCCCCAGTGCTGCTCTTCCTGCAGGACCAGGTGTGTCAGAAACCCCAAAAACATCCCAAAATATCCCAAAAATCCGTCCTAAACACAGCCCCCAGTGCTGCTCTTCCTGCAGGACCAGGTGTGTCAGAAACATCCCAAAAATATCCCAAAAACATCCCAAAAATCCATCCTAAACACAGCCCCCAGTGCTGCTCTTCCTGCAGGACCAGGTGTGTCAGAAACATCCCAAAATATCCCAAAAACATCCTTAAAAATCCATCCTGAGCACAGCCCCCAGTGCTGCTCTTCCTGCAGGACCAGGTGGGGTAAAACATCCCAAAAATATCCCAAAAACATCCCAAAAATCCATCCTGAGCACAGCCCCCCAGTGCTGCTCTTCCTGCAGGACCAGGTGTGTCAGAAACATCCCAAAATATCCCAAAATATCCCAAAAATCCGTCCTAAACACAGCCCCCAGTGCTGCTCTTCCTGCAGGACCAGGTGGGGTAAAACACCCAAAATATCCCAATATATCCCAAAAATATCCCAAAAATCCATCCTGAGCAATCCCCCCAGTGCTGCTCTTCCTGCAGGACCAGGTGTGTCAGAAACATCCCAAAAATATCCCAGAAACATCCCAAAATATCCCAAAAATCCGTCCCTGAACACAGCCCCCAGTGCTGCTCTTCCCTGCAGGACCAGGTGTGTCAGAAACATCCCAAAATATCCCAAAATATCCCTAAAAATCCATCCTAAACACAGCCCCCAGTGCTGCTCTTCCTGCAGGACCAGGTGTGTCAGAAACATCCCAAAAAATATCCCAGAAACATCCCAAAAATATCCCAAAAATCCATCCTGAGCAATCCCCCCAGTGCTGCTCTTCCTGCAGGACCAGGTGGGGGAAAACACCCAAAAACATCCCACAAACATCCCAAAAATATCCCAAAAATCCGTCCTAAACACAGCCCCCAGTGCTGCTCTTCCTGCAGGACCAGGTGGGGTAAAACACCCAAAAATAGCCTAAAAACATCCCAAAATATCCCAAAAATCCGTCCTGAACAGTCCCCAGTGCTGCTCTTCCTGCAGGACCAGGTGTGTCAGAAACCCCAAAAACATCCTAAAAACATCCCAAAAATCCATGCTGAGCAATCCCCCCAGTGCTGCTCTTCCTGCAGGACCAGGTGTGTCAGAAACCCGAAAAACATCCCAAAATATCCCAAAATATCCCAAAACATCCCAAAACATCCCAAAAATCCGTCCTGAACAGTCCCCCCAGTGCTGCTCTTCCTGCAGGACCAGGTGGGGGAAAAACCCCAAAACACCAAAAAAGTGCCTCAAAAATACACCAAAAATCTGCCCCAACCCCCAGAAAATACCCTCAAAAACTCCAAAATACTCAAAAACACCCCCAAAAATACCCTCAAACCCTCCAAATACCCTAAAAAACCCAAAAATACCCCCAAAAACCCCCAACCCTCCCAAAAATACTGCAAAAATACACCAAAACCCCCCAAAATACCCCCAAAACCCCCCAAAATACCCTAAAAAACCCAGAATACCCCAAAAATACCCCCTGTGCCCCTCCCCCCGACCATTTGCCCCTCCCCCGACCATTTGCCCCTCCCCCCGACCATTTGCCCCTCCCCCCATCCTGTGCCCCTCCCCCCTCACCCTGTGCCCCTCCCCCTGACCCTGTGCCCCTCCCCCCCTGACCCAGTGCCCCTCCCCCACCCTGTGCCCCTCCCCCCTAACCCTGTGCCCCTCCCCTCACCCTGTGCCCCTCCCCTGACCCTGTGCCCCTCCCCCACCCTGTGCCCCTCCCCCCGCCCTGTGCCCCTCCCCCGACCATTTGCCCCTCCCCCCATCCTGTGCCCCTCCCCCTCACCCTGTGCTCCCTCCCCCACCCTGTGCCCCTCCCCCGACCCAGTGCCCCTCCCCCTGACCATTTGCCCCTCCCCCATCCTGTGCCACTCCCCTCACCCTGTGCCCCTCCCCCTCACCCTTTGCCCCTCCCCTGACCCTGTGCCCCTCCCCCCACCCTGTGCTCCCTCCCCCCGCCCTGTGCCCCTCCCCCGACCATTTGCCCTCCCCCATCCTGTGCCCCTCCCCTCACCCTGTGCCCCTCCCCAGCTCTCTCTGGAGGATTTCACGGCCTTCGGGGGCGTTTTTGGGAACGAGCCCAACGGAGCCTTCCCGCAGCTGCAGGTGGGGGAGGGGCAAAGGGAGGCCACGGGGAGGGGGAGGGGCAAGGGAGGGGCCACGGGGAGGGAGGCCAAGGGAGGGGCCCCTGGGGTGGGGGAGGGGCTAATCAGGGTCAGGGGGTATTTTGGGTGTCCCGGGGGTGGGGGAGGGGCCCCAGTGAGAGTTTTGGGGGGATTTGGGGTGGATTTTGGGGGTTCCGGGAGTATTTTGGGTGGGTTTGGGGTGATTTTGGGGTTTTTGGGGGTGATTCTGGGATGTTTTATGGTGTCCCGTCAGTGCAGAGCCCTGAGCTCGGCGGGGTTGGTGCTGACAATGCCCTGGGGGGTTTGGGGTGATTTTGGGGGTGATTTTGGGGTTTTGGGGTGAATTTGGGGTTTTGGGGGCTGAATTTGGGTTTTGGGGGTGAATTTGGGGTGAATTTGGGGTGTGTTCTATCCCAGAGTGCCCTGCGCTCGGCGGGCTCGGCGCTGACCATCCCCTGGGTGGGGTTTGGGGTTTTGGGGTGACTTTGGGGTTTTTGGGATATTTTATGGTGTCCATCCTTTCAGGGAGCCCTGGGGTCGGTGCTGACGCTGCTCTCAGCAGGGTTGGGGATGATTTGGGGGATTTTTGGGGGTTTAGGGCTTATATTGGGATTTAGGGGGTTGTTTTGGGGTGGTTTTGGGGTGATTTTGGGTGTGTTCTGTCCCAGAGCACCCTGAGGTTGGCGGGGTCAGCGCTGACCATCCCCTCGGTGGGGTTTGGGGTTTTGGGGTGAATTTGGGGTTATTTGGGGTGGTTTTGGGGTTATTTGGGGTGGTTTTGGGGTGATTTTGGGGTTTTTGAGGTGATTTTGGGGTGGTTTAGGGGTGACTTTGGGGTGTTTCCTGTCCCAGAGTGCCCTGCACTCGGCGGGCTCGGCGCTGACCATCCCCTCGGTGGGGTTTGGGGTGATTTTGGGTGAATTTTGGGTGATTTTGGGGTTATTTTGGGTTATTTTGGGTGTTTCCTGTCCCAGGGCGCCCTGCGCTCGGCGGGCTCGGCGCTGACCATCCCCTCGGTGGGGGTTTGGGGGTGATTTTGGGGGTGATTTGG
>JAPFBE010000454.1:0-49623 GCA_034336665.1 Luscinia megarhynchos | reverse complement strand
GCAGATTTCTGTGCTAGATATCAGTGATGCAGAGAAGCCATTTCTAGGTGTAGTGCAAAAGTGAGATCTGTGGTGTGCTGTGCACACTTTAAGCTTTAGCTTTAGGTGCACTGCAGTGCTCTTAAGCTATGCATAGTGGAAAGAGTGTATGGTATGCTTTCAAGAAGCAGAGAATATTGCTATGGTAGAGAGGTTTTTAGAAGAAAAGTGCACATGCCAGGCGTGTTTTGGCAGTAGCAGAACTTCCCAGCAGAGTGTTCTGTGAAAGGGGGTAGAAGCGGCACTTCTCCTCCCTTAGACAGAAATAAAGCTTCTTGCTACAAACCGCGATTAGGGGAAACCACACTGCACTGAGGTGCTCTGCACAGAATACCGGTTGTCAGGGACTAGTGGTATGAAGCAGGATATGCCAGAACCAGCTTTGCTACAACATAGTTATTACGTCGTGCAGATTTCTGTGCTAGATATCAGTGATGCAGAGAAGCCATTTCTAGGTGTAGTGCAAAGTGAGATCTGTGGTGTGCTGTGCACACTTTAAAGCTTTAACTTTAGGTGCACTGCAGTGCTCTTAAGCTATGCATAGTGGAAAGAGTGTATGGTATGCTTTCAAGAAGCAGAGAATATTGCTATGGTAGAGAGGTTTTAGAAGAAAAGTGCACATGCCAGGCGTGTTTTGGCAGTAGCAGAACTCCCCAGCAGAGTGTTCTGTGAGAGGGGGTGAGCGGCACTTCTCCTCCCTTAGACAGAAATAAAGCTTCTTGCTACAAACCCGCGATTAGGGAAAACCACACTGCACTGAGGTGCTCTGCACAGAATACCGGTTGTCAGGGGACTAGTGGTATGAAGCAGGATATGCCAGAACCAGCTTTGCTACAACATAGTTATTAAAGTCAGTGCAGATTTCTGTGCTAGATATCAGTGATGCAGAGAAGCCATTTCTAGGTGTAGTGCAAAGTGAGATCTGTGGTGTGCTGTGCACACTTTAAGCTCAACTTTAGGTGCACTGCAGTGCTCTTAAGCTATGCATAGTGGAAAGAGTGTATGGTATGCTTTCAAGAAGCAGAGAATATTGCTATGGTAGAGAGGTTTTAGAAGAAAAGTGCACATGCCAGGCGTGTTTTGGCAGTAGCAGAACTTCCCAGCAGAGTGTTCTGTGAGAGGGGTAGGCGGCACTTCTCCTCCCTTAGACAGAAATAAAGCTTCTTGCTACAAACCCGCTGATTAGGGAAACCACACTGCACTGAGGTGCTCTGCACAGAATACCGGTTGTCAGGGACTAGTGGTATGAAGCAGGATATGCCAGAACCAGCTTTGCTACAACATAGTTATTAGATCGTGCAGATTTCTGTGCTAGATATCAGTGATGCAGAGAAGCCATTTCTAGGTGTAGTGCAAAGTGAGATCTGTGGTGTGCTGTGCACACTTTAAACTTCCAACTTTAGGTGCACTGCAGTGCTCTTAAGCTATGCATAGTGGAAAGAGTGTATGGTATGCTTTCAAGAAGCAGAGAATATTGCTATGGTAGAGAGGTTTTAGAAGAAAAGTGCACATGCCAGGCGTGTTTTGGCAGTAGCAGAACTTCCCAGCAGAGTGTTCTGTGAGAGGGGGTAGGCGGCACTTCTCCTCCCTTAGACAGAAATGCGCTTCTTGCTACAAACCCGCTGATTAGGGAAACCACACTGCACTGAGGTGCTCTGCACAGAATACCGGTTGTCAGGGACTAGTGGTATGAAGCAGGATATGCCAGAACCAGCTTTGCTACAACATAGTTATTAAAGTCGGGGTGCAGATTTCTGTGCTAGATATCAGTGATGCAGAGAAGCCATTTCTAGGTGTAGTGCAAAGTGAGATCTGTGGTGTGCTGTGCACACTTTAAAGCTTTAGCTTTAGGTGCACTGCAGTGCTCTTAAGCTATGCATAGTGGAAAGAGTGTATGGTATGCTTTCAAGAAGCAGAGAATATTGCTATGGTAGAGAGGTTTTAGAAGAAAAGTGCACATGCCAGGCGTGTTTTGGCAGTAGCAGAACTTCCCAGCAGAGTGTTCTGTGAGAGGGGTGAAGCGGCACTTCTCCTCCCTTAGACAGAAATGCGCTTCTTGCTACAAACGCTGATTAGGGGAAACCACACTGCACTGAGGTGCTCTGCACAGAATACCGGTTGTCAGGGACTAGTGGTATGAAGCAGGATATGCCAGAACCAGCTTTGCTACAACATAGTTATTAGATCGTGCAGATTTCTGTGGTAGATATCAGTGATGCAGAGAAGCCATTTCTAGGTGTAGTGCAAAGTGAGATCTGTGGTGTGCTGTGCACACTTTAAACTTCCAACTTTAGGTGCACTGCAGTGCTCTTAAGCTATGCATAGTGGAAAGAGTGTATGGTATGCTTTCAAGAAGCAGAGAATATTGCTATGGTAGAGAGGTTTTTAGAAGAAAAGTGCACATGCCAGGCGTGTTTTGGCAGTAGCAGAACTTCCCAGCAGAGTGTTCTGTGAGAGGGGGTAGGCGGCACTTCACCTCCCTTAGACAGAAATAAAGCTTCTTGCTACAAACCGCGTTAGGGAAACCACACTGCACTGAGGTGCTCTGCACAGAATACCGGTTGTCAGGGGACTAGTGGTATGAAGCAGGATATGCCAGAACCAACTCTCTACAACATAGTTATTAAAAGTCGTGCAGATTTCTGTGCTAGATATCAGTGATGCAGAAGCCATTTCTAGGTGTAGTGCAAAGTGAGATCTGTGGTGTGCTGTGCACACTTTAAGCTTTAGCTTTAGGTGCACTGCAGTGCTCTTCAGCTATGCATAGTGGAAAGAGTGTATGGTATGCTTTCAAGAAGCAGAGAATATTGCTATGGTAGAGAGGTTTTAGAAGAAAAGTGCACATGCCAGGCGTGTTTTGGCAGTAGCAGAACTTCCCAGCAGAGTGTTCTGTGAGAGGGGTGAGGCGGCACTTCTCCTCCCTTAGACAGAAATGCGCTTCTTGCTACAAACCCGCGATTAGGGGAAACCACACTGCACTGAGGTGCTCTGCACAGAATACCGGTTGTCAGGGGACTAGTGGTATGAAGCAGGATATGCCAAGAACCAACTTTGTCTACAACATAGTTATTACGTCGTGCAGATTTCTGTGCTAGATATCAGTGATGCAGAGAAGCCATTTCTAGGTGTAGTGCAAAGTGAGATCTGTGGTGTGCTGTGCACACTTTAAAGCTTTAACTTTAGGTGCACTGCAGTGCTCTTAGCTATGCATAGTGGAAAGAGTGTATGGTATGCTTTCAAGAAGCAGAGAATATTGCTATGGTAGAGAGGTTTTAGAAGAAAAGTGCACATGCCAGGCGTGTTTTGGCAGTAGCAGAACTCCCCAGCAGAGTGTTCTGTGAGAGGGGGTGAGACGGCACTTCACCTCCCTTAGACAGAAATAAAGCTTCTTGCTACAAACCCGCTGATTAGGGAAACCACACTGCACTGAGGTGCTCTGCACAGAATACCGGTTGTCAGGGACTAGTGGTATGAAGCAGGATATGCCAGAACCAGCTTTGCTACAACATAGTTATTAAAGTCAGTGCAGATTTCTGTGCTAGATATCAGTGATGCAGAGAAGCCATTTCTAGGTGTAGTGCAAAGTGAGATCTGTGGTGTGCTGTGCACACTTTAAGCTTTAACTTTAGGTGCACTGCAGTGCTCTTAAGCTATGCATAGTGGAAAGAGTGTATGGTATGCTTTCAAGAAGCAGAGAATATTGCTATGGTAGAGAGGTTTTAGAAGAAAAGTGCACATGCCAGGCGTGTTTTGGCAGTAGCAGAACTTCCCAGCAGAGTGTTCTGTGAGGAGGGGTGAGCGGCACTTCTCCTCCCTTAGACAGAAATGAGCTTCTTGCTACAAACCCGCGATTAGGGAAACCACACTGCACTGAGGTGCTCTGCACAGAATACCGGTTGTCAGGGACTAGTGGTATGAAGCAGGATATGCCAGAACCAGCTTTGCTACAACATAGTTATTAAAGTCGTGCAGATTTCTGTGCTAGATATCAGTGATGCAGAGAAGCCATTTCTAGGTGTAGTGCAAAGTGAGATCTGTGGTGTGCTGTGCACACTTTAAACTTTAACTTTAGGTGCACTGCAGTGCTCTTAAGCTATGCATAGTGGAAAGAGTGTATGGTATGCTTTCAAGAAGCAGAGAATATTGCTATGGTAGAGAGGTTTTAGAAGAAAAGTGCACATGCCAGGCGTGTTTTGGCAGTAGCAGAACTTCCCAGCAGAGTGTTCTGTGAGGAGGGGTGAAGCGGCACTTCTCCTCCCTTAGACAGAAATGAGCTTCTTGCTACAAACGCGATTAGGGAAACCACACTGCACTGAGGTGCTCTGCACAGAATACCGGTTGTCAGGGACTAGTGGTATGAAGCAGGATATGCCAGAACCAGCTTTGCTACAACATAGTTATTAAAGTCGTGCAGATTTCTGTGCTAGATATCAGTGATGCAGAGAAGCCATTTCTAGGTGTAGTGCAAAGTGAGATCTGTGGTGTGCTGTGCACACTTTAAAGCTTTAACTTTAGGTGCACTGCAGTGCTCTTAAGCTATGCATAGTGGAAAGAGTGTATGGTATGCTTTCAAGAAGCAGAGAATATTGCTATGGTAGAGAGGTTTTAGAAGAAAAGTGCACATGCCAGGCGTGTTTTGGCAGTAGCAGAACTTCCCAGCAGAGTGTTCTGTGAGGAGGGGTGAGGCGGCACTTCTCCTCCCTTAGACAGAAATAAAGCTTCTTGCTACAAAACCGCTGATTAGGGAAACCACACTGCACTGAGGTGCTCTGCACAGAATACCGGTTGTCAGGGGACTAGTGGTATGAAGCAGGATATGCCAGAACCAGCTTTGCTACAACATAGTTATTTAAGTCAGCGCAGATTTCTGTGGTAGATATCAGTGATGCAGAGAAGCCATTTCTAGGTGTAGTGCAAAGTGAGATCTGTGGTGTGCTGTGCACACTTTAAGCACAACTTTAGGTGCACTGCAGTGCTCTTAAGCTATGCATAGTGGAAAGAGTGTATGGTATGCTTTCAAGAAGCAGAGAATATTGCTATGGTAGAGAGGTTTTAGAAGAAAAGTGCACATGCCAGGCGTGTTTTGGCAGTAGCAGAACTTCCCAGCAGAGTGTTCTGTGAGAGGGGGTAGAGCGGCACTTCTCCTCCCTTAGACAGAAATGCAGCTTCTTGCTACAAACCCGCTGATTAGGGAAACCACACTGCACTGAGGTGCTCTGCACAGAATACCGGTTGTCAGGGACTAGTGGTATGAAGCAGGATATGCCAGAACCAGCTTTGCTACAACATAGTTATTAGATCAGTGCAGATTTCTGTGCTAGATATCAGTGATGCAGAGAAGCCATTTCTAGGTGTAGTGCAAAGTGAGATCTGTGGTGTGCTGTGCACACTTTAAAGCTTTAAACTTTAGGTGCACTGCAGTGCTCTTAAGCTATGCATAGTGGAAAGAGTGTATGGTATGCTTTCAAGAAGCAGAGAATATTGCTATGGTAGAGAGGGTTTTTAGAAGAAAAGTGCACATGCCAGGCGTGTTTTGGCAGTAGCAGAACTTCCCAGCAGAGTGTTCTGTGAGAGGGGTAGAGCAGCACTTCTCTCCCTTAGACAGAAATAAAGCTTCTTGCTACAAACCCGCTGATTAGGGAAACCACACTGCACTGAGGTGCTCTGCACAGAATACCGGTTGTCAGGGACTAGTGGTATGAAGCAGGATATGCCAGAACCAGCTTTGCTACAACATAGTTATTAAAGTCGTGCAGATTTCTGTGCTAGATATCAGTGATGCAGAGAAGCCATTTCTAGGTGTAGTGCAAAGTGAGATCTGTGGTGTGCTGTGCACACTTTAAAGCTTTAACTTTAGGTGCACTGCAGTGCTCTTAGCTATGCATAGTGGAAAGAGTGTATGGTATGCTTTCAAGAAGCAGAGAATATTGCTATGGTAGAGAGGTTTTAGAAGAAAAGTGCATATGCCAGGCGTGTTTTGGCAGTAGCAGAACTTCCCAGCAGAGTGTTCTGTGAGAGGGGGTAGGCGGCACTTCTCCTCCCTTAGACAGAAATGGCTTCTTGCTACAAACCCGCTGATTAGGGAAACCACACTGCACTGAGGTGCTCTGCACAGAATACCGGTTGTCAGGGGACTAGTGGTATGAAGCAGGATATGCCAGAACCAGCTTTGCTACAACATAGTTATTAGATCAGTGCAGATTTCTGTGCTAGATATCAGTGATGCAGAGAAGCCATTTCTAGGTGTAGTGCAAAAGTGAGATCTGTGGTGTGCTGTGCACACTTTAAGCTTTAACTTTAGGTGCACTGCAGTGCTCTTAAGCTATGCATAGTGGAAAGAGTGTATGGTATGCTTTCAAGAAGCAGAGAATATTGCTATGGTAGAGAGGTTTTTAGAAGAAAAGTGCACATGCCAGGCGTGTTTTGGCAGTAGCAGAACTTCCCAGCAGAGTGTTCTGTGAGGAGGGTGAGGCGGCACTTCACCTCCCTTAGACAGAAATGCAGCTTCTTGCTACAAACCCGCGATTAGGGAAACCACACTGCACTGAGGTGCTCTGCACAGAATACCGGTTGTCAGGGGACTAGTGGTATGAAGCAGGATATGCCAGAACCAGCTTTGTCTACGACATAGTTATTAAAGTCGATGCAGATTTCTGTGCTAGATATCAGTGATGCAGAGAAGCCATTTCTAGGTGTAGTGCAAAGTGAGATCTGTGGTGTGCTGTGCGCACTTTAAGCTTTAACTTTAGGTGCACTGCAGTGCTCTTAAGCTATGCATAGTGGAAAGAGTGTATGGTATGCTTTCAAGAAGCAGAGAATATTGCTATGGTAGAGAGGTTTTAGAAGAAAAGTGCACATGCCAGGCGTGTTTTGGCAGTAGCAGAACTTCCCAGCAGAGTGTTCTGTGAGAGGGGGTGAGCGGCACTTCACCTCCCTTAGACAGAAATAAGCTTCTTGCTACAAACCCGCTGATTAGGGGAAACCACACTGCACTGAGGTGCTCTGCACAGAATACCGGTTGTCAGGGGACTAGTGGTATGAAGCAGGATATGCCAGAACCAGCTTTGCTACAACATAGTTATTAAAGTCGTGCAGATTTCTGTGCTAGATATCAGTGATGCAGAGAAGCCATTTCTAGGTGTAGTGCAAAGTGAGATCTGTGGTGTGCTGTGCACACTTTAAACTTTAACTTTAGGTGCACTGCAGTGCTCTTAAGCTATGCATAGTGGAAAGAGTGTATGGTATGCTTTCAAGAAGCAGAGAATATTGCTATGGTGAGAGGTTTGAGAAGAAAAGTGCACATGCCAGGCGTGTTTTGGCAGTAGCAGAACTTCCCAGCAGAGTGTTCTGTGAGGAGGGGGTAGGCGGCACTTCTCCTCCCTTAGACAGAAATAAAGCTTCTTGCTACAAACCGCGATTAGAGGGAAACCACACTGCACTGAGGTGCTCTGCACAGAATACCGGTTGTCAGGGACTAGTGGTATGAAGCAGGATATGCCAGAACCAGCTTTGCTCACAACATAGTTATTAGAGTAGTGCAGATTTCTGTGCTAGATATCAGTGATGCAGAGAAGCCATTTCTAGGTGTAGTGCAAAGTGAGATCTGTGGTGTGCTGTGCACACTTTAAAGCTTTAGCTTTAGGTGCACTGCAGTGCTCTTAAGCTATGCATAGTGGAAAGAGTGTATGGTATGCTTTCAAGAAGCAGAGAATATTGCTATGGTAGAGAGGTTTTAGAAGAAAAGTGCACATGCCAGGCGTGTTTTGGCAGTAGCAGAACTTCCCAGCAGAGTGTTCTGTGAGAGGGGGTGAGCGGCACTTCTCCTCCCTTAGACAGAAATGAGCTTCTTGCTACAAACCGCTGATTAGGGAAACCACACTGCACTGAGGTGCTCTGCACAGAATACCGGTTGTCAGGGACTAGTGGTATGAAGCAGGATATGCCAGAACCAGCTTTGCTACAACATAGTTATTAGATGGCGTGCAGATTTCTGTGGTAGATATCAGTGATGCAGAGAAGCCATTTCTAGGTGTAGTGCAAAGTGAGATCTGTGGTGTGCTGTGCACACTTTAAAGCACAACTTTAGGTGCACTGCAGTGCTCTTAAGCTATGCATAGTGGAAAGAGTGTATGGTATGCTTTCAAGAAGCAGAGAATATTGCTATGGTAGAGAGGTTTTAGAAGAAAAGTGCACATGCCAGGCGTGTTTTGGCAGTAGCAGAACTCCCCAGCAGAGTGTTCTGTGAGAGGGGTGAGCGGCACTTCTCCTCCCTTAGACGAAATAAGCTTCTTGCTACAAACCCGCTGATTAGGGAAACCACACTGCACTGAGGTGCTCTGCACAGAATACCGGTTGTCAGGGACTAGTGGTATGAAGCAGGATATGCCAGAACCAGCTTTGCTACAACATAGTTATTAGGTAAGTGCAGATTTCTGTGCTAGATATCAGTGATGCAGAGAAGCCATTTCTAGGTGTAGTGCAAAGTGAGATCTGTGGTGTGCTGTGCACACTTTAAGCTTCACAACTTTAAGGTGCACTGCAGTGCTCTTAAGCTATGCATAGTGGAAAGAGTGTATGGTATGCTTTCAAGAAGCAGAGAATATTGCTATGGTAGAGAGGTTTTAGAAGAAAAGTGCACATGCCAGGCGTGTTTTGGCAGTAGCAGAACTTCCCAGCAGAGTGTTCTGTGAGAGGGGGTAGAGCGGCACTTCACCTCCCTTAGACAGAAATGCGCTTCTTGCTACAAACCCGCGATTAGGGAAACCACACTGCACTGAGGTGCTCTGCACAGAATACCGGTTGTCAGGGACTAGTGGTATGAAGCAGGATATGCCAGAACCAGCTTTGCTACAACATAGTTATTAGGTCGGCGCAGATTTCTGTGCTAGATATCAGTGATGCAGAGAAGCCATTTCTAGGTGTAGTGCAAAGTGAGATCTGTGGTGTGCTGTGCACACTTTAAAGCACAACTTTAGGTGCACTGCAGTGCTCTTAAGCTATGCATAGTGGAAAGAGTGTATGGTATGCTTTCAAGAAGCAGAGAATATTGCTATGGTAGAGAGGTTTTAGAAGAAAAGTGCACATGCCAGGCGTGTTTTGGCAGTAGCAGAACTTCCCAGCAGAGTGTTCTGTGAGAGGGGTGAAGCGGCACTTCTCCTCCCTTAGACGAAATAAGCTTCTTGCTACAAACCGCTGATTAGGGGAAACCACACTGCACTGAGGTGCTCTGCACAGAATACCGGTTGTCAGGGGACTAGTGGTATGAAGCAGGATATGCCAGAACCAACTTTGCTACGACATAGTTATTAAACCGTGCAGATTTCTGTGCTAGATATCAGTGATGCAGAGAAGCCATTTCTAGGTGTAGTGCAAAGTGAGATCTGTGGTGTGCTGTGCACACTTTAAGCACAACTTTAGGTGCACTGCAGTGCTCTTAAGCTATGCATAGTGGAAAAGAGTGTATGGTATGCTTTCAAGAAGCAGAGAATATTGCTATGGTAGAGAGGTTTTTAGAAGAAAAGTGCACATGCCAGGCGTGTTTTGGCAGTAGCAGAACTTCCCAGCAGAGTGTTCTGTGAGAGGGGGTAGGCGGCACTTCACCTCCCTTAGACAGAAATAAAGCTTCTTGCTACAAACCCGCGATTAGGGGAAACCACACTGCACTGAGGTGCTCTGCACAGAATACCGGTTGTCAGGGACTAGTGGTATGAAGCAGGATATGCCAGAACCAGCTTTGCTACAACATAGTTATTAAAGTCAGTGCAGATTTCTGTGGTAGATATCAGTGATGCAGAGAAGCCATTTCTAGGTGTAGTGCAAAGTGAGATCTGTGGTGTGCTGTGCACACTTTAAAGCACAACTTTAGGTGCACTGCAGTGCTCTTAAGCTATGCATAGTGGAAAGAGTGTATGGTATGCTTTCAAGAAGCAGAGAATATTGCTATGGTAGAGAGGTTTTAGAAGAAAAGTGCACATGCCAGGCGTGTTTTGGCAGTAGCAGAACTTCCCAGCAGAGTGTTCTGTGAGGAGGGGTGAGCGGCACTTCTCCTCCCTTAGACAGAAATACAGCTTCTTGCTACAAACCGCTGATTAGGGGAAACCACACTGCACTGAGGTGCTCTGCACAGAATACCGGTTGTCAGGGACTAGTGGTATGAAGCAGGATATGCCAGAACCAGCTTTGCTACAACATAGTTATTAAAGTCAGTGCAGATTTCTGTGCTAGATATCAGTGATGCAGAGAAGCCATTTCTAGGTGTAGTGCAAAGTGAGATCTGTGGTGTGCTGTGCACACTTTAAGCTTTAACTTTAGGTGCACTGCAGTGCTCTTAAGCTATGCATAGTGGAAAGAGTGTATGGTATGCTTTCAAGAAGCAGAGAATATTGCTATGGTAGAGAGGTTTTAGAAGAAAAGTGCACATGCCAGGCGTGTTTTGGCAGTAGCAGAACTTCCCAGCAGAGTGTTCTGTGAGAGGGGTAGGCGGCACTTCACCTCCCTTAGACGAAATAAGCTTCTTGCTACAAACCCGCTGATTAGGGAAACCACACTGCACTGAGGTGCTCTGCACAGAATACCGGTTGTCAGGGACTAGTGGTATGAAGCAGGATATGCCAGAACCAGCTTTGCTACAACATAGTTATTAAGTCGTGCAGATTTCTGTGCTAGATATCAGTGATGCAGAGAAGCCATTTCTGGGTGTGGTGCAAAGTGAGATCTGTGGTGTGCTGTGCACACTTTAAGCTTTAACTTTAGGTGCACTGCAGTGCTCTTAAGCTATGCATAGTGGAAAGAGTGTATGGTATGCTTTCAAGAAGCAGAGAATATTGCTATGGTAGAGAGGTTTTAGAAGAAAAGTGCACATGCCAGGCGTGTTTTGGCAGTAGCAGAACTTTCCCCAGCAGAGTGTTCTGTGAGAGGGGTGAGCGGCACTTCTCCTCCCTTAGACAGAAATAAAGCTTCTTGCTACAAACCGCTGATTAGGGAAACCACACTGCACTGAGGTGCTCTGCACAGAATACCGGTTGTCAGGGGACTAGTGGTATGAAGCAGGATATGCCAGAACCAGCTTTGCTACAACATAGTTATTACGTCGTGCAGATTTCTGTGCTAGATATCAGTGATGCAGAGAAGCCATTTCTAGGTGTAGTGCAAAGTGAGATCTGTGGTGTGCTGTGCACACTTTAAGCACAACTTTAGGTGCACTGCAGTGCTCTTAAGCTATGCATAGTGGAAAGAGTGTATGGTATGCTTTCAAGAAGCAGAGAATATTGCTATGGTAGAGAGGTTTTAGAAGAAAAGTGCACATGCCAGGCGTGTTTTGGCAGTAGCAGAACTTCCCAGCAGAGTGTTCTGTGAGAGGGGGTGAGCGGCACTTCTCCTCCCTTAGACAGAAATAAGCTTCTTGCTACAAACGCTGATTAGGGGAAACCACACTGCACTGAGGTGCTCTGCACAGAATACCGGTTGTCAGGGGACTAGTGGTATGAAGCAGGATATGCCAGAACCAGCTTTGCTACAACATAGTTATTAAGTCGTGCAGATTTCTGTGGTAGATATCAGTGATGCAGAGAAGCCATTTCTAGGTGTAGTGCAAAGTGAGATCTGTGGTGTGCTGTGCACACTTTAAGCACAACTTTAGGTGCACTGCAGTGCTCTTAGAGCTATGCATAGTGGAAAGAGTGTATGGTATGCTTTCAAGAAGCAGAGAATATTGCTATGGTAGAGAGGTTTTAGAAGAAAAGTGCACATGCCAGGCGTGTTTTGGCAGTAGCAGAACTTCCCAGCAGAGTGTTCTGTGAGGAGGGGTGAGCGGCACTTCTCCTCCCTTAGACAGAAATAAGCTTCTTGCTACAAACCTAGCGATTAGAAACCACACTGCACTGAGGTGCTCTGCACAGAATACCGGTTGTCAGGGGACTAGTGGTATGAAGCAGGATATGCCAGAACCAGCTTTGCTACAACATAGTTATTAAAGTCGATGCAGATTTCTGTGGTAGATATCAGTGATGCAGAGAAGCCATTTCTAGGTGTAGTGCAAAGTGAGATCTGTGGTGTGCTGTGCACACTTTAAAGCACAACTTTAGGTGCACTGCAGTGCTCTTAAGCTATGCATAGTGGAAAGAGTGTATGGTATGCTTTCAAGAAGCAGAGAATATTGCTATGGTAGAGAGGTTTTAGAAGAAAAGTGCACATGCCAGGCGTGTTTTGGCAGTAGCAGAACTTCCCAGCAGAGTGTTCTGTGAGGAGGGGTGAGCGGCACTTCTCCTCCCTTAGACAGAAATAAAGCTTCTTGCTACAAACCCGCGATTAGGGAAACCACACTGCACTGAGGTGCTCTGCACAGAATACCGGTTGTCAGGGACTAGTGGTATGAAGCAGGATATGCCAGAACCAGCTTATCTACAACATAGTTATTAAAGTCAGTGCAGATTTCTGTGCTAGATATCAGTGATGCAGAGAAGCCATTTCTAGGTGTAGTGCAAAGTGAGATCTGTGGTGTGCTGTGCACACTTTAAGCTTTAACTTTAGGTGCACTGCAGTGCTCTTAAGCTATGCATAGTGGAAAGAGTGTATGGTATGCTTTCAAGAAGCAGAGAATATTGCTATGGTAGAGAGGTTTTAGAAGAAAAGTGCACATGCCAGGCGTGTTTTGGCAGTAGCAGAACTTCCCAGCAGAGTGTTCTGTGAGAGGGGTAGGCGGCACTTCACCTCCCTTAGACAGAAATAAAGCTTCTTGCTACAAAACGGCGATTAGGGAAACCACACTGCACTGAGGTGCTCTGCACAGAATACCGGTTGTCAGGGACTAGTGGTATGAAGCAGGATATGCCAGAACCAGCTTTGCTACAACATAGTTATTAGATCAGTGCAGATTTCTGTGGTAGATATCAGTGATGCAGAGAAGCCATTTCTAGGTGTAGTGCAAAGTGAGATCTGTGGTGTGCTGTGCACACTTTAAAGCTTTCAACTTTAGGTGCACTGCAGTGCTCTTAAGCTATGCATAGTGGAAAGAGTGTATGGTATGCTTTCAAGAAGCAGAGAATATTGCTATGGTAGAGAGGTTTTAGAAGAAAAGTGCACATGCCAGGCGTGTTTTGGCAGTAGCAGAACTTCCCAGCAGAGTGTTCTGTGAGGAAGGGGTGAGCGGCACTTCTCCTCCCTTAGACGAGAAATAAGCTTCTTGCTACAAACCCGCTGATTAGGGAAACCACACTGCACTGAGGTGCTCTGCACAGAATACCGGTTGTCAGGGACTAGTGGTATGAAGCAGGATATGCCAGAACCAGCTTTGCTACAACATAGTTATTACGTCGTGCAGATTTCTGTGCTAGATATCAGTGATGCAGAGAAGCCATTTCTAGGTGTAGTGCAAAGTGAGATCTGTGGTGTGCTGTGCACACTTTAAACTTTAACTTTAGGTGCACTGCAGTGCTCTTAAGCTATGCATAGTGGAAAGAGTGTATGGTATGCTTTCAAGAAGCAGAGAATATTGCTATGGTAGAGAGGTTTTTAGAAGAAAAGTGCACATGCCAGGCGTGTTTTGGCAGTAGCAGAACTTCCCAGCAGAGTGTTCTGTGAGAGGGGTGAAGCGGCACTTCACCTCCCTTAGACAGAAATAAGCTTCTTGCTACAAACCCGCTGATTAGGGAAACCACACTGCACTGAGGTGCTCTGCACAGAATACCGGTTGTCAGGGACTAGTGGTATGAAGCAGGATATGCCAGAACCAGCTTTGCTACAACATAGTTGTTAAGTCGTGCAGATTTCTGTGCTAGATATCAGTGATGCAGAGAAGCCATTTCTAGGTGTAGTGCAAAGTGAGATCTGTGGTGTGCTGTGCACACTTTAAAGCTACAACTTTAGGTGCACTGCAGTGCTCTTAAGCTATGCATAGTGGAAAGAGTGTATGGTATGCTTTCAAGAAGCAGAGAATATTGCTATGGTAGAGAGGTTTTAGAAGAAAAGTGCACATGCCAGGCGTGTTTTGGCAGTAGCAGAACTTCCCAGCAGAGTGTTCTGTGAGGAGAGGGGTAGACGACACTTCACCTCCCTTAGACAGAAATAAAGCTTCTTGCTACAAACCCGCTGATTAGGGAAACCACACTGCACTGAGGTGCTCTGCACAGAATACCGGTTGTCAGGGACTAGTGGTATGAAGCAGGATATGCCAGAACCAGCTTTGCTACAACATAGTTATTAGATCAGTGCAGATTTCTGTGCTAGATATCAGTGATGCAGAGAAGCCATTTCTAGGTGTAGTGCAAAGTGAGATCTGTGGTGTGCTGTGCACACTTTAAAGCTTTAACTTTAGGTGCACTGCAGTGCTCTTAAGCTATGCATAGTGGAAAGAGTGTATGGTATGCTTTCAAGAAGCAGAGAATATTGCTATGGTAGAGAGGTTTTTAGAAGAAAAGTGCACATGCCAGGCGTGTTTTGGCAGTAGCAGAACTTCCCAGCAGAGTGTTCTGTGAGAGGGGGTAGAGCGACACTTCACCTCCCTTAGACAGAAATGAGCTTCTTGCTACAAACCGCTGATTAGGGAAACCACACTGCACTGAGGTGCTCTGCACAGAATACCGGTTGTCAGGGGACTAGTGGTATGAAGCAGGATATGCCAGAACCAGCTTTGCTACAACATAGTTATTAAAATGGGTGCAATTTCTGTGCTAGATATCAGTGATGCAGAGAAGCCATTTCTAGGTGTAGTGCAAAGTGAGATCTGTGGTGTGCTGTGCACACTTTAAACTTTAACTTTAGGTGCACTGCAGTGCTCTTAAGCTATGCATAGTGGAAAGAGTGTATGGTATGCTTTCAAGAAGCAGAGAATATTGCTATGGTAGAGAGGTTTTAGAAGAAAAGTGCACATGCCAGGCGTGTTTTGGCAGTAGCAGAACTTCCCAGCAGAGTGTTCTGTGAGAGGGGTAGACGGCACTTCACCTCCCTTAGACAGAAACTAAGCTTCTTGCTACAAACCCGCGATTAGGGAAACCACACTGCACTGAGGTGCTCTGCACAGAATACCGGTTGTCAGGGACTAGTGGTATGAAGCAGGATATGCCAGAACCAGCTTTGCTACAACATAGTTATTAAAGTCAGTGCAGATTTCTGTGGTAGATATCAGTGATGCAGAGAAGCCATTTCTAGGTGTAGTGCAAAGTGAGATCTGTGGTGTGCTGTGCACACTTTAAAGCTTTAGCTTTAGGTGCACTGCAGTGCTCTTAAGCTATGCATAGTGGAAAGAGTGTATGGTATGCTTTCAAGAAGCAGAGAATATTGCTATGGTAGAGAGGTTTTAGAAGAAAAGTGCACATGCCAGGCGTGTTTTGGCAGTAGCAGAACTTCCCAGCAGAGTGTTCTGTGAGAGGGGTGAAGCGGCACTTCACCTCCCTTAGACAGAAATAAAGCTTCTTGCTACAAACCGCTGATTAGGGGAAACCACACTGCACTGAGGTGCTCTGCACAGAATACCGGTTGTCAGGGGACTAGTGGTATGAAGCAGGATATGCCAGAACCAGCTTTGCTACAACATAGTTATTAAGTCGTGCAGATTTCTGTGGTAGATATCAGTGATGCAGAGAAGCCATTTCTAGGTGTAGTGCAAAGTGAGATCTGTGGTGTGCTGTGCACACTTTAAAGCATTAGCTTTAGGTGCACTGCAGTGCTCTTAAGCTATGCATAGTGGAAAGAGTGTATGGTATGCTTTCAAGAAGCAGAGAATATTGCTATGGTAGAGAGGTTTTAGAAGAAAAGTGCACATGCCAGGCGTGTTTTGGCAGTAGCAGAACTTCCCAGCAGAGTGTTCTGTGAGAGGGGTGAGGCGGCACTTCACCTCCCTTAGACAGAAATAAAGCTTCTTGCTACAAACGCTGATTAGGGGAAACCACACTGCACTGAGGTGCTCTGCACAGAATACCGGTTGTCAGGGGACTAGTGGTATGAAGCAGGATATGCCAGAACCAGCTTTGCTACAACATAGTTATTAGATCGTGCAGATTTCTGTGCTAGATATCAGTGATGCAGAGAAGCCATTTCTAGGTGTAGTGCAAAGTGAGATCTGTGGTGTGCTGTGCACACTTTAAAGCTTTAAACTTTAGGTGCACTGCAGTGCTCTTAAGCTATGCATAGTGGAAAGAGTGTATGGTATGCTTTCAAGAAGCAGAGAATATTGCTATGGTAGAGAGGTTTTAGAAGAAAAGTGCACATGCCAGGCGTGTTTTGGCAGTAGCAGAACTTCCCAGCAGAGTGTTCTGTGAGAGGGGGTGAGGCGGCACTTCACCTCCCTTAGACAGAAATAAAGCTTCTTGCTACAAACCCGCTGATTAGGGAAACCACACTGCACTGAGGTGCTCTGCACAGAATACCGGTTGTCAGGGACTAGTGGTATGAAGCAGGATATGCCAGAACCAGCTTTGCTACAACATAGTTATTAAGTCGTGCAGATTTCTGTCCTAGATATCAGTGATGCAGAGAAGCCATTTCTAGGTGTAGTGCAAAGTGAGATCTGTGGTGTGCTGTGCACACTTTAAAGCTTTAACTTTAGGTGCACTGCAGTGCTCTTAAGCTATGCATAGTGGAAAGAGTGTATGGTATGCTTTCAAGAAGCAGAGAATATTGCTATGGTAGAGAGGTTTTAGAAGAAAAGTGCACATGCCAGGCGTGTTTTGGCAGTAGCAGAACTTCCCAGCAGAGTGTTCTGTGAGAGGGGGTGAAGCGGCACTTCACCTCCCTTAGACAGAAATGAGCTTCTTGCTACAAACCCGCTGATTAGGGAAACCACACTGCACTGAGGTGCTCTGCACAGAATACCGGTTGTCAGGGGACTAGTGGTATGAAGCAGGATATGCCAGAACCAGCTTAGCTACAACATAGTTATTAAATCGGGTGCAGATTTCTGTGCTAGATATCAGGGATGCAGAGAAGCCATTTCTAGGTGTAGTGCAAAGTGAGATCTGTGGTGTGCTGTGCACACTTTAAAGCTTTAGCTTTAGGTGCACTGCAGTGCTCTTAAGCTATGCATAGTGGAAAGAGTGTATGGTATGCTTTCAAGAAGCAGAGAATATTGCTATGGTAGAGAGGTTTTAGAAGAAAAGTGCACATGCCAGGCGTGTTTTGGCAGTAGCAGAACTTCCCAGCAGAGTGTTCTGTGAGAGGGGTGAGGCGGCACTTCACCTCCCTTAGACAGAAATAAAGCTTCTTGCTACAAACCCGCTGATTAGGGAAACCACACTGCACTGAGGTGCTCTGCACAGAATACCGGTTGTCAGGGGACTAGTGGTATGAAGCAGGATATGCCAGAACCAGCTTTGCTACAACATAGTTATTAAAGTCAGTGCAGATTTCTGTGCTAGATATCAGTGATGCAGAGAAGCCATTTCTAGGTGTAGTGCAAAGTGAGATCTGTGGTGTGCTGTGCACACTTTAAAGCACTAGCTTTAGGTGCACTGCAGTGCTCTTGGCTATGCATAGTGGAAAGAGTGTATGGTATGCTTTCAAGAAGCAGAGAATATTGCTATGGTAGAGAGGTTTTAGAAGAAAAGTGCACATGCCAGGCGTGTTTTGGCAGTAGCAGAACTTCCCAGCAGAGTGTTCTGTGAGAGGGGGTGAAAGCGGCACTTCACCTCCCTTAGACAGAAATAAAGCTTCTTGCTACAAACCCGCTGATTAGGGAAACCACACTGCACTGAGGTGCTCTGCACAGAATACCGGTTGTCAGGGGACTAGTGGTATGAAGCAGGATATGCCAGAACCAGCTTTGCTACAACATAGTTATTAAAGTCGTGCAGATTTCTGTGCTAGATATCAGTGATGCAGAGAAGCCATTTCTAGGTGTAGTGCAAAGTGAGATCTGTGGTGTGCTGTGCACACTTTAAGCACTAACTTTAGGTGCACTGCAGTGCTCTTAAGCTATGCATAGTGGAAAGAGTGTATGGTATGCTTTCACGAGCAGAGAATATTGCTATGGTAGAGAGGTTTTAGAAGAAAAGTGCACATGCCAGGCGTGTTTTGGCAGTAGCAGAACTTCCCAGCAGAGTGTTCTGTGAGAGGGGGTGAGGCGGCACTTCACCTCCCTTAGACAGAAATAAAGCTTCTTGCTACAAAACCCGCTGATTAGGGAAAACCACACTGCACTGAGGTGCTCTGCACAGAATACCGGTTGTCAGGGACTAGTGGTATGAAGCAGGATATGCCAGAACCAGCTTTGCTACAACATAGTTATTAAAGTCGATGCAGATTTCTGTGCTAGATATCAGTGATGCAGAGAAGCCATTTCTAGGTGTAGTGCAAAGTGAGATCTGTGGTGTGCTGTGCACACTTTAAGCACAACTTTAGGTGCACTGCAGTGCTCTTAAGCTATGCATAGTGGAAAGAGTGTATGGTATGCTTTCAAGAAGCAGAGAATATTGCTATGGTAGAGAGGTTTTAGAAGAAAAGTGCACATGCCAGGCGTGTTTTGGCAGTAGCAGAACTTCCCAGCAGAGTGTTCTGTGAGGAGGGGTGAGGCGGCACTTCACCTCCCTTAGACAGAAATAAAGCTTCTTGCTACAAACCCAGCGATTAGGGGAAACCACACTGCACTGAGGTGCTCTGCACAGAATACCGGTTGTCAGGGACTAGTGGTATGAAGCAGGATATGCCAGAACCAGCTTTGCTACAACATAGTTATTAAAGTCGTGCAGATTTCTGTGGTAGATATCAGTGATGCAGAGAAGCCATTTCTAGGTGTAGTGCAAAGTGAGATCTGTGGTGTGCTGTGCACACTTTAAAGCTTTAACTTTAGGTGCACTGCAGTGCTCTTAAGCTATGCATAGTGGAAAGAGTGTATGGTATGCTTTCAAGAAGCAGAGAATATTGCTATGGTAGAGAGGTTTTAGAAGAAAAGTGCACATGCCAGGCGTGTTTTGGCAGTAGCAGAACTTCCCAGCAGAGTGTTCTGTGAGAGGGGGTGAGGCGGCACTTCACCTCCCTTAGACAGAAATAAAGCTTCTTGCTACAAACCCGCGATTAGGGAAACCACACTGCACTGAGGGTGCTCTGCACAGAATACCGGTTGTCAGGGACTAGTGGTATGAAGCAGGATATGCCAGAACCAGCTTTGCTACAACATAGTTATTAAGTCGTGCAGATTTCTGTGCTAGATATCAGTGATGCAGAGAAGCCATTTCTAGGTGTAGTGCAAAGTGAGATCTGTGGTGTGCTGTGCACACTTTAAGCTTTAAACTTTAGGTGCACTGCAGTGCTCTTAAGCTATGCATAGTGGAAAGAGTGTATGGTATGCTTTCAAGAAGCAGAGAATATTGCTATGGTAGAGAGGTTTTAGAAGAAAAGTGCACATGCCAGGCGTGTTTTGGCAGTAGCAGAACTTCCCAGCAGAGTGTTCTGTGAGGAGGGGTGAGACGGCACTTCACCTCCCTTAGACAGAAATGAGCTTCTTGCTACAAACGCTGATTAGGGGAAACCACACTGCACTGAGGTGCTCTGCACAGAATACCGGTTGTCAGGGACTAGTGGTATGAAGCAGGATATGCCAGAACCAGCTTTGCTACAACATAGTTATTAAAGTCAGTGCAGATTTCTGTGCTAGATATCAGAGATGCAGAGAAGCCATTTCTAGGTGTAGTGCAAAGTGAGATCTGTGGTGTGCTGTGCACACTTTAAGCACTAACTTTAGGTGCACTGCAGTGCTCTTAAGCTATGCATAGTGGAAAGAGTGTATGGTATGCTTTCAAGAAGCAGAGAATATTGCTATGGTAGAGAGGTTTTTAGAAGAAAAGTGCACATGCCAGGCGTGTTTTGGCAGTAGCAGAACTTCCCAGCAGAGTGTTCTGTGAGAGGGGTGAAGCGGCACTTCACCTCCCTTAGACAGAAATAAAGCTTCTTGCTACAAACCCGCGATTAGGGAAACCACACTGCACTGAGGTGCTCTGCACAGAATACCGGTTGTCAGGGACTAGTGGTATGAAGCAGGATATGCCAGAACCAGCTTTGCTACAACATAGTTATTAAAGTCAGTGCAGATTTCTGTGCTAGATATCAGTGATGCAGAGAAGCCATTTCTAGGTGTAGTGCAAAGTGAGATCTGTGGTGTGCTGTGCACACTTTAAGCACTAGCTTTAGGTGCACTGCAGTGCTCTTAAGCTATGCATAGTGGAAAGAGTGTATGGTATGCTTTCAAGAAGCAGAGAATATTGCTATGGTAGAGAGGTTTTAGAAGAAAAGTGCACATGCCAGGCGTGTTTTGGCAGTAGCAGAACTTCCCAGCAGAGTGTTCTGTGAGAGGGGTGAGGCGGCACTTCACCTCCCTTAGACAGAAATAAAGCTTCTTGCTACAAACCCGCTGATTAGGGAAACCACACTGCACTGAGGTGCTCTGCACAGAATACCGGTTGTCAGGGACTAGTGGTATGAAGCAGGATATGCCAGAACCAGCTTTGCTACAACATAGTTATTAGATAGGTGCAGATTTCTGTCCTAGATATCAGTGATGCAGAGAAGCCATTTCTAGGTGTAGTGCAAAGTGAGATCTGTGGTGTGCTGTGCACACTTTAAAGCATAGCTTTAGGTGCACTGCAGTGCTCTTAAGCTATGCATAGTGGAAAGAGTGTATGGTATGCTTTCAAGAAGCAGAGAATATTGCTATGGTAGAGAGGTTTTAGAAGAAAAGTGCACATGCCAGGCGTGTTTTGGCAGTAGCAGAACTTCCCAGCAGAGTGTTCTGTGAGGAGGGGGTAGAGCGGCACTTCACCTCCCTTAGACAGAAATAAAGCTTCTTGCTACAAACGCTGATTAGGGAAACCACACTGCACTGAGGTGCTCTGCACAGAATACCGGTTGTCAGGGACTAGTGGTATGAAGCAGGATATGCCAGAACCAGCTTTGCTACAACATAGTTATTAAGTCGTGCAGATTTCTGTGCTAGATATCAGTGATGCAGAGAAGCCATTTCTAGGTGTAGTGCAAAGTGAGATCTGTGGTGTGCTGTGCACACTTTAAAGCACTAACTTTAGGTGCACTGCAGTGCTCTTAAGCTATGCATAGTGGAAAGAGTGTATGGTATGCTTTCAAGAAGCAGAGAATATTGCTATGGTAGAGAGGTTTTAGAAGAAAAGTGCACATGCCAGGCGTGTTTTGGCAGTAGCAGAACTTCCCAGCAGAGTGTTCTGTGAGGGAGGGGTGAGGCGGCACTTCACCTCCCTTAGACAGAAATAAAGCTTCTTGCTACAAACCGCTGATTAGGGAAACCACACTGCACTGAGGTGCTCTGCACAGAATACCGGTTGTCAGGGGACTAGTGGTATGAAGCAGGATATGCCAGAACCAGCTTTTGCTACAACATAGTTATTAGATCGTGCAGATTTCTGTGCTAGATATCAGTGATGCAGAGAAGCCATTTCTAGGTGTAGTGCAAAGTGAGATCTGTGGTGTGCTGTGCACACTTTAAAGCTTTAGCTTTAGGTGCACTGCAGTGCTCTTAAGCTATGCATAGTGGAAAGAGTGTATGGTATGCTTTCAAGAAGCAGAGAATATTGCTATGGTAGAGAGGTTTTAGAAGAAAAGTGCACATGCCAGGCGTGTTTTGGCAGTAGCAGAACTTCCCAGCAGAGTGTTCTGTGAGAGGGGTGAAGCGGCACTTCTCCTCCCTTAGACAGAAATAAAGCTTCTTGCTACAAACCCGCGATTAGGGGAAACCACACTGCACTGAGGTGCTCTGCACAGAATACCGGTTGTCAGGGACTAGTGGTATGAAGCAGGATATGCCAGAACCAGCTTTGCTACAACATAGTTATTCAGTCAGTGCAGATTTCTGTGCTAGATATCAGTGATGCAGAGAAGCCATTTCTAGGTGTAGTGCAAAGTGAGATCTGTGGTGTGCTGTGCACACTTTAAAGCTTTAACTTTAGGTGCACTGCAGTGCTCTTAAGCTATGCATAGTGGAAAGAGTGTATGGTATGCTGTCAAGAAGCAGAGAATATTGCTATGGTAGAGAGGTTTTAGAAGAAAAGTGCACATGCCAGGCGTGTTTTGGCAGTAGCAGAACTTCCCAGCAGAGTGTTCTGTGAGAGGGGGTGAAGCGGCACTTCACCTCCCTTAGACAGAAATAAAGCTTCTTGCTACAAACCCGCGATTAGGGGAAACCACACTGCACTGAGGTGCTCTGCACAGAATACCGGTTGTCAGGGGACTAGTGGTATGAAGCAGGATATGCCAGAACCAGCTTTGTACAACATAGTTATTAAAGTCGTGCAGATTTCTGTGCTAGATATCAGTGATGCAGAGAAGCCATTTCTAGGTGTAGTGCAAAGTGAGATCTGTGGTGTGCTGTGCACACTTTAAGCTTTAACTTTAGGTGCACTGCAGTGCTCTTAAGCTATGCATAGTGGAAAGAGTGTATGGTATGCTTTCAAGAAGCAGAGAATATTGCTATGGTAGAGAGGTTTTAGAAGAAAAGTGCACATGCCAGGCGTGTTTTGGCAGTAGCAGAACTTCCCAGCAGAGTGTGCTGTGAGGAGGGGGTGAAGCGGCACTTCACCTCCCTTAGACAGAAATAAAGCTTCTTGCTACAAACCCGTGATTAGGGGAAACCACACTGCACTGAGGTGCTCTGCACAGAATACCGGTTGTCAGGGGACTAGTGGTATGAAGCAGGATATGCCAGAACCAGCTTTGCTACAACATAGTTATTAAAGTCAGTGCAGATTTCTGTGCTAGATATCAGTGATGCAGAGAAGCCATTTCTAGGTGTAGTGCAAAGTGAGATCTGTGGTGTGCTGTGCACACTTTAAGCTTTAACTTTAGGTGCACTGCAGTGCTCTTAAGCTATGCATAGTGGAAAGAGTGTATGGTATGCTTTCAAGAAGCAGAGAATATTGCTATGGTAGAGAGGTTTTAGAAGAAAAGTGCACATGCCAGGCGTGTTTTGGCAGTAGCAGAACTTCCCAGCAGAGTGTTCTGTGAGAGGGGGTAGAGCGGCACTTCACCTCCCTTAGACAGAAATGCGCTTCTTGCTACAAAACCCGCGATTAGGGGAAACCACACTGCACTGAGGTGCTCTGCACAGAATACCGGTTGTCAGGGGACTAGTGGTATGAAGCAGGATATGCCAGAACCAGCTTTGCTACAACATAGTTATTAGATCAGTGCAGATTTCTGTGCTAGATATCAGTGATGCAGAGAAGCCATTTCTAGGTGTAGTGCAAAGTGAGATCTGTGGTGTGCTGTGCACACTTTAAGCACAACTTTAGGTGCACTGCAGTGCTCTTAAGCTATGCATAGTGGAAAGAGTGTATGGTATGCTTTCAAGAAGCAGAGAATATTGCTATGGTAGAGAGGTTTTTAGAAGAAAAGTGCACATGCCAGGCGTGTTTTGGCAGTAGCAGAACTTCCCAGCAGAGTGTTCTGTGAGGAGGGGTAGAGCGGCACTTCACCTCCCTTAGACAGAAATAAAGCTTCTTGCTACAAACCGCGATTAGGGAAACCACACTGCACTGAGGTGCTCTGCACAGAATACCGGTTGTCAGGGACTAGTGGTATGAAGCAGGATATGCCAGAACCAGCTTTGCTACAACATAGTTATTACGTCAGTGCAGATTTCTGTGCTAGATATCAGTGATGCAGAGAAGCCATTTCTAGGTGTAGTGCAAAGTGAGATCTGTGGTGTGCTGTGCACACTTTAAAGCTTTAAACTTTAGGTGCACTGCAGTGCTCTTAAGCTATGCATAGTGGAAAGAGTGTATGGTATGCTTTCAAGAAGCAGAGAATATTGCTATGGTAGAGAGGTTTTAGAAGAAAAGTGCACATGCCAGGCGTGTTTTGGCAGTAGCAGAACTTCCCAGCAGAGTGTTCTGTGAGGAGGGGTGAGGCGGCACTTCACCTCCCTTAGACAGAAATCAGCTTCTTGCTACAAACCCGCGATTAGGGAAACCACACTGCACTGAGGTGCTCTGCACAGAATACCGGTTGTCAGGGACTAGTGGTATGAAGCAGGATATGCCAGAACCAGCTTTGCTACAACATAGTTATTAAAGTCGTGCAGATTTCTGTGCTAGATATCAGTGATGCAGAGAAGCCATTTCTAGGTGTAGTGCAAAGTGAGATCTGTGGTGTGCTGTGCACACTTTAAAGCTTTAGCTTTAGGTGCACTGCAGTGCTCTTAAGCTATGCATAGTGGAAAGAGTGTATGGTATGCTTTCAAGAAGCAGAGAATATTGCTATGGTAGAGAGGTTTTAGAAGAAAAGTGCACATGCCAGGCGTGTTTTTGGCAGTAGCAGAACTTCCCAGCAGAGTGTTCTGTGAGGAGGGGTGAGCGGCACTTCACCTCCCTTAGACAGAAATCAGCTTCTTGCTACAAACGCGATTAGGGAAACCACACTGCACTGAGGTGCTCTGCACAGAATACCGGTTGTCAGGGGACTAGTGGTATGAAGCAGGATATGCCAGAACCAGCTTTGCTACAACATAGTTATTAAAGTCAGTGCAGATTTCTGTGCTAGATATCAGTGATGCAGAGAAGGCATTTCTAGGTGTAGTGCAAAGTGAGATCTGTGGTGTGCTGTGCACACTTTAAAGCTTTCAACTTTAGGTGCACTGCAGTGCTCTTAAGCTATGCATAGTGGAAAGAGTGTATGGTATGCTTTCAAGAAGCAGAGAATATTGCTATGGTAGAGAGGTTTTAGAAGAAAAGTGCACATGCCAGGCGTGTTTTGGCAGTAGCAGAACTTCCCAGCAGAGTGTTCTGTGAGAGGGGGTGAAGCGGCACTTCACCTCCCTTAGACAGAAATAAAGCTTCTTGCTACAAACCCGCGATTAGGGAAACCACACTGCACTGAGGTGCTCTGCACAGAATACCGGTTGTCAGGGACTAGTGGTATGAAGCAGGATATGCCAGAACCAGCTTTGCTACAACATAGTTATTAAAGTCGTGCAGATTTCTGTGCTAGATATCAGTGATGCAGAGAAGCCATTTCTAGGTGTAGTGCAAAGTGAGATCTGTGGTGTGCTGTGCACACTTTAAAGCTTTAGCTTTAGGTGCACTGCAGTGCTCTTAAGCTATGCATAGTGGAAAGAGTGTATGGTATGCTTTCAAGAAGCAGAGAATATTGCTATGGTAGAGAGGTTTTTAGAAGAAAAGTGCACATGCCAGGCGTGTTTTGGCAGTAGCAGAACTTCCCAGCAGAGTGTTCTGTGAGGAGGGGTAGGCGGCACTTCACCTCCCTTAGACAGAAATAAAGCTTCTTGCTACAAACCCCGCGATTAGGGGAAACCACACTGCACTGAGGTGCTCTGCACAGAATACCGGTTGTCAGGGACTAGTGGTATGAAGCAGGATATGCCAGAACCAGCTTTGCTACAACATAGTTATTACGTCGTGCAGATTTCTGTGCTAGATATCAGTGATGCAGAGAAGCCATTTCTAGGTGTAGTGCAAAGTGAGATCTGTGGTGTGCTGTGCACACTTTAAAGCTTTAAACTTTAGGTGCACTGCAGTGCTCTTAAGCTATGCATAGTGGAAAGAGTGTATGGTATGCTTTCAAGAAGCAGAGAATATTGCTATGGTAGAGAGGTTTTAGAAGAAAAGTGCACATGCCAGGCGTGTTTTGGCAGTAGCAGAACTTCCCAGCAGAGTGTTCTGTGAGAGGGGTGAAGCGGCACTTCACCTCCCTTAGACAGAAATGCGCTTCTTGCTACAAACCCGCGATTAGGGAAACCACACTGCACTGAGGTGCTCTGCACAGAATACCGGTTGTCAGGGGACTAGTGGTATGAAGCAGGATATGCCAGAACCAGCTTTGCTACAACATAGTTATTACGTCGTGCAGATTTCTGTGCTAGATATCAGTGATGCAGAGAAGCCATTTCTAGGTGTAGTGCAAAGTGAGATCTGTGGTGTGCTGTGCACACTTTAAAGCTTTAGCTTTAGGTGCACTGCAGTGCTCTTAAGCTATGCATAGTGGAAAGAGTGTATGGTATGCTTTCAAGAAGCAGAGAATATTGCTATGGTAGAGGGTTTTAGAAGAAAAGTGCACATGCCAGGCGTGTTTTGGCAGTAGCAGAACTTCCCAGCAGAGTGTTCTGTGAGGGAGGGGTGAGGCGGCACTTCACCTCCCTTAGACAGAAATAAAGCTTCTTGCTACAAACCGCGATTAGGGAAACCACACTGCACTGAGGTGCTCTGCACAGAATACCGGTTGTCAGGGGACTAGTGGTATGAAGCAGGATATGCCAGAACCAGCTTTGCTACAACATAGTTATTAAAGTCGTGCAGATTTCTGTGCTAGATATCAGTGATGCAGAGAAGCCATTTCTAGGTGTAGTGCAAAGTGAGATCTGTGGTGTGCTGTGCACACTTTAAAGCTTTAGCTTTAGGTGCACTGCAGTGCTCTTAAGCTATGCATAGTGGAAAGAGTGTATGGTATGCTTTCAAGAAGCAGAGAATATTGCTATGGTAGAGAGGTTTTAGAAGAAAAGTGCACATGCCAGGCGTGTTTTGGCAGTAGCAGAACTTCCCAGCAGAGTGTTCTGTGAGGAGGGGGTAGGCGGCACTTCACCTCCCTTAGACAGAAATGCAGCTTCTTGCTACAAACCCGCGATTAGGGGAAACCACACTGCACTGAGGTGCTCTGCACAGAATACCGGGTTGTGAGGGACTGCGTGATTTGGGGCTGGGATCTGTTTCCAGTTGGGATCCAGCGGTCCCGAACCCCCATGGCCCATCAGATGCAGGGCTGGGATCCACAGGTCCGGGAGTGGTGGCTGAGGGATCCACTGGGAGCTGGGGAAATGTCACCCTGAGATCTGCTGGATCTGGGATCTGCTGGGGCCGAACCTCCCGGGTCTGGGAACTGACTGTCACGATCCCCTCAACCCGAATGGGAGTCATGATGGTTCGTTCGACCCCAGGATGCAAAAAGATAAAAGGCAAGAGACTCAGGTTTTATTCAGCAGAAAGCAGCAATGAAGTTTATTGCTAGTAACAATTCAGTTTTACGATAGAAAAGAGAGGGAGGGAGAGAGAGAGAAAGAGAAGATGAGAATATAGCTGCCAACAGATGGGACGCGGTCCTCGAAGTCGTCCAAGGAAGGATCGTCTTCAATCTGTTGGGGAGAAAGAGATCTCAAAGTCTTCTTTAGGAAAGTAACTTTTATAGTCCTTTTTCAAAGCGAGTGGCCTCTGGCCAAAAGGTGAGGAGATTTATGGACTATTGTATGCAGAGATCATTGCTCCAAAAAACAGGTGGAACAGGGACGCTACAGCCAGTACCCTGCTTTCGAGCACAGCGTACCATGGCAGCACCAGCCACACCTACAAACAGTCCTTGGCAAGATCCACCTTGGCCAGGCCAGAACTCAGGCGAGGGGTGCAGTCCCAGGGTCTCAGTTTCTCATGATGGTCGTGAGGCAGATCAGGGAAACTTAGGACGAACCCTCACATACCCTTGTGGACACAACAAAGAACAACATCCCCCCGACTCCCACCCCCCGAGAAGTCCTGCCCCATTGTGGACACAGGACAGGACTGCAGTCCCCACTCCCATTCCAAGTAGTGCTGCCCCTTGTGGACACAGCCTGGTATTTCAGCCCTCTCAAACACCAAGAAATGCTGCCCCCTTCTGGACCCAACCTTGTACAACAGCTCCCCCATAGAGTAATAAAAATATAGTAAAAAATATTATAAAAACTATTATTATAATTTTAACTAGTATTACAATTTTAAATATAAACTACTATTATAAATTTTGATTTACAAAGAAAAATGCATAATTTTGTTTTAATGCTTTGAGATTTCAGTCCTATGTGCCAAATTTCAGATGTGGAGAGGGTGGGGGTGAGAAGCAGTTTGTCCACATAGGGTCAGCTACAAGAAGCTCATGCTTCTCTGTGCCTAGACCTCCCAAGGAGACTTTCAGCATCGAGACAACTTAAAGGCTTTAACTTACCTCTAGTCTGAACTGAAAAATTAAAATAATATGCCCGTGATTGAAACCAAACTTCATGAGGTGCACTTTGAAATCTTCCTTCATAACAGAACTCCAGACTGACTCCAGTCAGCTGCACAAGCCCTGGAGACCTGAAAAACAAATGAAGGAAGACAAAGAGCTCCTGATGGCTTTCTGTATTTTAATGATCCCCACGGTGGATTTGGGGCTGAGTCAAGGACACCCAGGCACTGAGAGAAGGTTGAAGAAGCTGCTCAAGGAGGGAGAAGCAAACCTCCAAGTCCCTTGGAGCATCAGTGGCCCCACTGAGGGCAGGGACTGCCAAAGGCTCCCCAGGGACTGCTGAGAGCAGATCCTTGAGGCCAGGATTGCAGGAGCCAAAGGCTGTGAGCAGGAACTGCAATGCTGAGCAAGGCCTGGGCTGGTTGGAGGCAGCAGAAAGGCCAAGGCCTGAGCCCAGGCCTGGCCCAGCAGGGCCTGTCCCTCACGGGTGGCTCGGGGCTGTTCCTGGGGCACTGGGATGGGAGGGGCAGCAAGGACAAATGGCATCACCCTGTGTGACACTCCAGATGCTCATGGAACCAAGGGCAAGTGTGACACTGCAGGGACTCATGGAAACTCATGGGACTCATTGTGAGCCTAAGGGGCTGTAACACCCCAGAACACTGAAATGCTGGGGGTGACCAAAGGTTCCTTTACTCGAGTTTGGTGCATAGGAGAATCACCAGCCAGATATTCTCAAGAGGTCAAAAGGACACAAAATTATAGTGGCAAAGTATAGAAAATCAAGGAATGCTTGAAAAGGATTTAATACATCTAATTCAACATAGAACACTTGCCATAGCAGGAACTTTATTAGCTTAACCCATTTAACATTAGAAATCCTTAAACACTTCTGTTGTTGCGATACCCAAACCTGTCCTATATAAAGAGCATTAGGAGAGGAGAGAGAGAAAAGTCAGAAGCTCTATAGAAAGACACACACATGGCTACCAACTCCTCGGGTTCCAGTGTGGGTGAGACACAGACCCCAGCAGAAGGCAGGGTACAGACCATGGGCTGAGCTCATGCTCCATGTTTTGAGCCCCTGGGCCTTTGTGGGCCTCCCCCAGGTGGGACTTGTGATTGCTGGGGCAATCAGAGCCTGAGTCAGCACCAGCCCACTGTGTGACTGATTGACAGCTCATCCCGAGGTGTCTGGGACATTGATCTCATCCAGCCTCTGACAGCGACCATGGTGACACTGTGGAACCTCATGGAACCACGGGTCAGTTGTGACAATGTGGGTTCAGGGACACCATGGAGACACCATGGGGACCTCATGGAACCACAGAGACCATTGTGACACTCTGGTGCCTCATGGAATCAGCAGGACCCTTGTGATACTCAGGACCTGTATGGAACCAAGGGTCAGTGATAAAGCAGTGGGGCCTGTAGAACCAAGGAGCAGAGAACCATTGTCACAAGAACCATTGTGACACAGCAGGGCCACATGGAGCCCAGGGGCCATGGTGACACTGCCAGACCTTATGGAAGCAAGAGGCCTTTGTGACACCACAGAAGCAAGGACAATATTGTGACAATACAGGGACTCACGGAATCAAGGAGAACATTGTGACACTGTGGGGCCCATGGAACCAAGGGAACACTGAACAAATCTGGCTAGCTGGGCCTCTTGGGGGCCACCTGACAGGTCTGGATGACCTTGGCATCTTGAGGGTCGCTTCTCATCTGCGACTGAAACACTGGGGCTTTGGGCTTTCTTTCCTGTGGAAAGAATCGTCCTTGTCCTTCTGGTGCCCATAGCCAATATTGGGAATCCACCTCCAGAATTCCCTAGATCCAAAGATAGCTCCCAGACAAAAGCTGCCATGACTGATAATTCTGGCTGGCCTTGGCTTCCTGAGGGCTGGCTCTCATCTGCTTTTGGAAACACTGGGGCTCTGTGCTTTCCTAACTAAAAGAGCTCTTCTTCCATTCCAGGCATCCACAAGCAAAATTGAGATTCCACCTCCAAAAACCCCTATGTCCAAGGGTTTCCTCCAAGTGAAAGCTGTCAAGAGAGACAGTTCAGACTGGCTTAGCCCAAGGGTGGCCACCTCTCATCTTCTTCCAAAACACTTGGACATCTCACTTTTCTTTCCTATGGAAAAACCATCCATCTCAACCAGGCGACCATGGCTCACAGTGGGATTCTACTGAACCATAGTATTCTGTTACAGCTTAAATAATTCTTTGTTTGAGGAAACAAGTTATGGGATATCTTAGAAGGTTTAGAAGCTAGAGGTTAGGAATGTAACCCATAAAGGTATATATCTTAGTATAGGGATTAGAAGTTGATAAAGATTGATTGTTTAACATTCAGAACCAGCCAAAATACACATATGGAAGCATTTAAGCAAAACTGATATACATTAGAAAATACTCAGAGCCAGCCAGGGAAGACCCATCCATCATAAATTTTGACACTGAAACTAATACAGACCAGAATGAAGGGATTAACAGGTCAGGTAGTCATAGTAACAGGACAGAGGTAAAAAGTTTAGAGCCATGTAGACGGTCCTTACTTCCTTCCCTGAAACCCTCCAACTCATTTAAAAGACCACCGACCCAATACCAAGGGAACACTATGCAACCACAATGAGTATGCAACTAATTTTAATACTGAGTGGGGAATGGATGGTGACAGGTAGTAAATATGTGTAGGCATCTTAGAATATGCATGACTTTTGTGAATAAATAGAAGGCTAAAAGCCTTTGGGAGCAATCCCGTGTGTCCACCCAGGGCTGGAATAAACATATCCTTTTGACTAAACTGGTTGAAAGGTATTTTGTCCTTGCCTTTCATGAATCATTTTGGCAGCCACAGCAGGACCTTCTCTTCCCGCAGGAACAGATGGGAGCGTGACAGCTCCAGGTGCACCAGCCCGAGTCCCTCTTGGACAAGAGACCTCCACTCCTGCCTGCTTCAGTGTGGGAGACAGACAAGTCTGCTGGCCAAGGACAAAATGGTATGATAATGATTTTAAAATTACCCCAGGGTGAGAGGGCTAATTGGTAAGACATAGAAGATGTTCTATGCACAATGTGGGCCGAAAGGTATTGCTTGCAAGCAGAAAGAACTGTTTGAGTTACCGGTGAAGGGATTCTGCTGTGCTGTAGAGGGCACGGCTAGCAAGTTCTGGGGTGGACTTGAGCGAATCCTGGTGTTTAAACTGCCAGTGGAAGGATTTGTCGTGCCGTGGAGGGCACCGCTAGCAACTCTGGGGGTGAGTTTGGACAAATCCTTGTTTATTGCTGCTATTTTGGGGAGCTATTGCTGTGGTTGTGATCAGATGTCTGTGTGTTTGTGAAGAGTGCTAGATTAGATTTTTCTACAAATCTGATGGCTATCATGTATTTTTGAGGTAACACTATCATCTTGTGTCGAAAGTTGTAGTTGCAACAAGTTAATAGTCGCTTAGTTAATTTGTGATACAACACTACCATCTTGTGCTAAGAATTATATAATTGCAGCGAATTGGGAACTTCTGTGTGTAAAACAGGCCATTTGTTTGTTCTCATTAAATTGTTAAAAGTAGCCAGCCAAGCTCGGGCACGAGCCGCAAGTGCCCAACCATCCAGAGAAGGGCTCTCTAGACGGTTTGGGCTCCAACCAGGTGAATTTTTAGCTGAAGGAGGAGACAGGGCTATTGTCAAATGGGGGAAAGGGAGGAGAGAGAGAGGATGTTTTGAGGGAGATTGTATTAGAGTCAAACAAGTAATTATTTGGTTTTTGACTGGGAACTACCCCCAACTGAGAATAAAGGTGGGGACTAATAGGGGTAACGCCTTGCTTTTTGTGTGGGCTGACAATTTTTCCTTGGGAACCAGGATGGCATCCAGTTTGGGTCCTTCTCCTCTGTAGAGGGTGCAGCAAGAGATGGTATTGTATATCTTATAGAAGGAGCCCTAGGTGCCTAGGGTGTGCCCTGGGGCTCCTGAGATGCTGTAATTGGGAACTAGCACACAATCAGTTTGAGACAGTGAGTCTAGTCTGGGGAAAAGGTTTAAAGCCGGAGAAATTGGATATTTTTGAAAAAGACTGGGAATAGTGCCAGCTGGGTAAAATGAATTATAAGGCTCCCCTTGTAGTTTAACTTTTAGTATTTGAGATACAAGGGTGTATTTGTGGAATTTCTGCCCGGTCAAATAGGAGAAGGAAGCAGCCAGCTGTGTGAGCTATTGGAGAAAGGGGAATTTGAATAACATAGAGGAGAGAGCAGAAAGAATCAGGACTGCATGTGCTCAGTGTTTTCGTTCCCTGAGACTACTAGGTCAAGGAAAAGAGCTGGTATAAAATAAAGGAACTTAAGAAAGAAAGAAAAAAACAAAAACAGAAAGAACAATGGGCACCAGCCAGAGCAAGGAGATTTCTGAAGTCAGTCCCCTAGGCTTTATTCTGGCACATTGGAGAGAACTTGTGGGGAATGGAGGTACTGAAATTATGTGAAGTTTTGCACACAATGGTGGCCACTTAATAAATTGGGAGAAGGCACCTGATGGCCGGCCTCAGAGAGTTTGGCTTATGAAACCTTATTGCAGTTGATGTTATCTTTAATAAGGGAAGAAAAATGGGAGGAGGTGACATAGGCTGGTATGTTTTTCTCTCTCCAAAATCATCCTGAATGGCAGAGAAGTTGTGGGATTAGGCCTCCCTCTGACCCCTTTGTACAAGCTTTGGAAAAGGACAGCCAGGCAAAGAGAGGGAAACCTAAGCATTGCTGTGATGCCTACTCCATAAATCAAAGGTGCACACAGCCTGATAAAGTTTATCATGCAGAAAAACAAGAAGAGAAGTTAACAGATTTGCTCAGGCCACCCGCTAAAAGGCAGGGTAGGCAAACAGAGGGAACGGGTTCAAGGGAATCGCCACACTTAAGCCCTGCTTCAGTGTCATTAAAAAAGAAAGAGACGGAGCAGCCAATTCCTTCACCTGCCAGAGCACAATATCCGTGTAGTAGTGATAGTGATGGCGAGCTGTCTTCTCCCCACAGCCCACCTCTCCAAAGTAGTCCCACAGCAACCCGAACTAGAAGTCGAACAAAAGAGATAATAGAAGCACCCTTACGAGAGACAGGCAGTGGGACCGCAGGGAGCAAGGATCTTAGTTAAAGTACCCTTTTCTACAAATGATTTAGAGGCATGAGAGAAAGTTACTAAAAACTACAAGAGTGATCCGATTGGTACCGCCAAGAGATTCAAGTTTTGGTTAAACAACACAATCCAGACTGGGCAGACATCCAACTAATGCTAGACACCTTAACTGAAACAGAATAAGCGATTAGTTTTGAAAGCAGCAAGGAATTAAGCAGAAGATTCTCCTAGAGGAACAAATCAGAATGTTAAAGAATTTTTCCCCCTCTGGCATCCAAATTGGGGTCCAAACAATAGACTTCATAAAGACATATTAGGGAACTATCAAGAATTTGCAATAAAAGGAATAGAGAGGGCAATACCTACAGCCATATATTGGTCAGCCCTTTTTGCAGTCAAGCAAGATCTTTCAGAAAGCCCTTCTGAATTTTTAGATAAATTGTGAGATGGAATGCGACGTCATACGTCCCTAGATCCTAGTTGGTGAGTTTATTTTAAGGAAAATCCATGAGGGACATTAGGTTTGAACTCCAGAAGATTAAGGAAACAGTGAGGGGATGAAACTTAGAGACCTTACTAGAAGAAGCATGAACAGTTTTTAGCAACTGAGAAGAAAAATTTAAAGAAAGGAAGTTGGTAGCAGTAGTAAGAGAGGAGGGTAAAGGGAGGTGTAGACAAGGACCACCTACACAAGATCCACCTCGCCTTAGGAACGACCAGTGCACACTTTGCAGAAAATTTGGTCACTGGAAAAATCAATGTCCCGAACAGAGAGAAGGTGATGAACAAAGAAGGGGGAAGCCCAGAAGGGAGGGGATGGTTGCGCACGTCAAAGAAAACTGAGGAGGACCAGAGGGTCTTACCCTGGTGGACCCCCTGGTTATAGTTAAGCTAGGAAATGAAGGAAAAGAAAATGGAATTTCTAGTGGACACAGGTGCAACATATTCAGTGTTGAATAAAGGTCTAATGCCTATAACAGATGATTATGTGATGGTAAGAGGGGCAACTGGCCAACCCGTGAAAGTGTACTTTTGCAGTCCATTAAAATATAAACTTGGGAAGCAGTGGGGGATTCATAATTTCCTATACATGCCCTATGCCCCAAAAGCACTTTTGGGTAGAGATTTATTGGAACAGCTAGAAGTAAAAATCATATTTAAGAACGGGGACATCCTTTTGGAAGTTAAGAATCAACAGTATGTGGAAATACTAAGCCTAATGTTAACAGTTGATTAGACAACTAATAAGGATAAAACTAAAGATGAAGAAGAAAGTCACAAGAAAATAATGGATCAGGTATTTCCAGGAGTGTGGGCCTCTAGCACATCTGGAAGGGCAAAGAATGCACCCCCTGTGCAGGTCAAGCTTAAGGAAGGGAAGCAACCAGTTAGGGTCAAAGAGTATCCCCTGAGAAAGGAAGACAGGGAGGGAATCAGCTCAATAATTGAAAATTTTTGCAGATAGGATTATTAAAAGAATGTCAATCTGACTTTAACACTCCCATTTTACTGGTTAAGAAGCCCGATGGATCATATAGATTAGTACAGGATTTGCGAGCTGTTAACAACATAACTGACAACTTATACCCAGTGGTTGCAAACCCATATATGTTGCTAGCATACTTGACCCCTGAAATAACCTGGTTCACTGTTTTAGATTTGAAGGGTGCGTTCTTTTGCCTCCCTCTCCACGAAAACAGTCAGAAAATCTTTGCATGTGAGTGGGAAACCCCAAACACAGGTCGTAAGACTCAGCTCACTCTGACGGTTCTGGCCCCAAGATTTTAAAAATAGTCCCACGATATTCGGAGGAAAACTTGCAGGAGACCTAGAATCCTGGGAAGTCCCATCAGGAGAAGGGCAGCTGTTGCGGTATGTGGACGAGCTCCTGATAGCTACTCGAACCCAAGAGGCATGTGTAAACTGGACGGTAAGCCTCTTGAACTTTTTAGGTTTGCAAGGGTATCGAGTATCTCAAAAGAAGATTCAGATGGTAAAACAAACAGTTATCTATTTGGGCTATGAGGTCACTGCAATGTGCCAGATTTCAAGACCCCAGTCAGTGAAAGAACTGATAACCTTTCTGGGAATGACAGGGTGGTGCATCTTGTGGATTTACAATTATGGACTGTTGGTTAAACCCCTGTATGCCCTAATCACAGAAGGGAACAAGGATCTCCAATGGACAGAAGAAAATACCTGAGCTTTCAGCCAGTTAAAGAAAGCCCTCATGTCAGCCTCAGCCTTGGGACTTCCAGATGTGAATAAACCATTCTTTCTGTTTTCTCACGAGAAGCAGGGGAGGGCTCTGGGAATACTAGCACAGGACCTTGACCTTTATCGAAGGGTGGTTGCTTACTTTTCTAAGCAACTAGATGCAGCAGCCAAAGGGTGGCCAAGGTGTCTTAGAGCAGTTGCTGCTGTGGTACTGAACGTTCAGGAAGCATGCAAATTTCCCCTGGGCCAGAAGATGACTGTGCTAGTGTCCCATACAGTATCTGCAGTATTGGACGTAAAAGGGGGACATTGGCTCTCCCCACAGAGATTCCTGAAGTACCAAGCTATAATGCTAGAACAAGATGATGTTGAGATTAAAGTCACTAATCTTGTGAATCCAGCTTCCTTCCTCAGTGGGAATACAGGAGAACCAATGGTCCGTGATTGCTTGGAGACCATTGAGGCCACCTACTCCAATCACCTGGTGAGGCAATTCCCTTTCCTCTCTCCAGTCCCCCAGGCTAGCTCCAGACCAGAGATGGATGGAAAATCCTCACAGACAAAGGTTAAAAACCAAAGGGGGCTCTCTTTCCCAGGATAACATCCAGCACTTTATTCTTGAACCATATCCAAGGGGGAGAGAGAGAGAGACAAAGGAATGGCAGGGAATTTTATACCCAGGACAAGGGGAGGGGGCAGACCAAATCACAGCCAGAGGGGTCATGCCAGTGTGGAGGGGCTAAGGGAAGGCTGAACCAGCATCACAAACTCTTGGAGGATACAGGGCAAACCGTTTTTTCAGTGCAATATAAAAGCATAACAGTGCAATATAGAACCATGACAGTGTGATACAACAATCTTAATCTGAAGGACACTCCTCTTGAGAGCACTGAGACCTGCTTCACTGATGGAAGCAGTTTTGTCATCAGTGGGAAGAGGCATACTGGGTATGCAGTTACCACTTGCAGAGAAGTGATAGAGTCTGGACCATTGTCAACAAACAATTCTGCACAAATGGCCAAAATAATTGCTTTAACCCGTGCCTTGGAATTGGCAAAGGGAAAAGAAATTAACATCTATACAGATCCAAGACATGCATTTGGGATTGTGCATGCACACGGAGCCATTTGGAAAGAAAGAGGACTGTTAAATTCACAAGGAAAGAGACTTAAACATGCACAGGAAATAGTAAGATTGTTAGATGCAGTCCAGCTGCCTGCAAAGGTAGCTATCATGTCTATTAAGGCCCACCAGAAAGTGAGATCCAAATTGGAAGAAGGAAATGAGCTGGGGGACAGAGAGGCAAAAGAGGCAGCCAAAGGTGAGGTATCCATCAAATCACCCTTAGTTCTAGATGGACAGATTTCCCTGGAAGGTAAGCCAAATTATAACAAAAATGATAAGAGTCTCATTAAAGCAGAAAATGGAAGTTATAACAAAGAGGATGGGCCATCACACAAGAAGGAAAAGGAAGGCTTGTAGTCCCATCCCATATGTTATGGGCATTAGTAAGGGAGGAACATCAGAAAACTCACCAGGGAATGGATGCCTTGTATAACTATTTAAGAGACAGGATTGTTGCAAGAAATTTACAAGGCACAGTTATCCAAGTGATACTAAACAGTGATACTAAGCTACTCATAAATGTAGCCTTTGCCTTCAAACCAATCCCAAAAATATTACCAAGCCAAAACTTGGACAGATTGGAAGAGGCTATGGGCCTGGGCAACAGTGGCAAATTGTTTTTCGGAACTTCCAAGGAAAGGGGTGTACCAATACATATTGGTGCTAACAGACACCTTCTGGGAGTGGCCAGAAGCCTTTCCTACCAGAACTGCCAAAGCACGAGAGGTCACCAAAGTACTGTTATAAGAAATGATACCATGCTTTGGAGTTCCAGCCACACTATCCTCAGACAGAGGGCCACATTTCATCTCAAAGGTTGTACAGCACATTAGCCGCATGTTTGGTATAGATTGGGAACTTCACACCCCCTATCACCCTCAGTCAAGCGGCCAAGTAGAAAAAGTGAATAATTTGATTAAATGACAAATTGCAAGATTAGGACAAGAAGCTAAATTACCTTGGCCCAGGCTCTTCCATTAGCATTGCTGTGGATCCGGACTAAACTGAGGGCAAAAGAGAAACTGAGTGCTTTTGAGATCCTCTATGGAAGACCATATGGGGTACAACAGGGAACACTGGCCCAAGTAGGGGAGGAAACCCTACATAGGTACATGGTGGCCCTGAACAAACAGCTCAGAGAAATTGAGATGCATGTGGCTGGAGCTAGAAGCAGAGAATTAGATGGCTCAGTACATGACACACAACCTGGAGATTATGTGTATGTTAAGTCGTTTACAGAGAAGCAGCCTACCATGGCAAGCAGCAAGCACACATACAAACAGTCCCTTGTCAAGCATCCACCTTGGCCAGACCAGAAACTCCTGTCCAGAGCAAGTGGTGGGGTCCCAGGTCTCAGTCTCTGATGATGGTAGTGAGGCAGATCAGAGAAACTTTGGACCGACCCTTACAGGAGCACAGTGACATTGCGGGGCCTCATGGAATGATGGAGACTATTCTGACACTTCTGACACTTTGGGACCCACTGGAACACTAGAGGCCATTACAGCATGGCAGGGCCTCATGGAATCAAGGGCACTACAGTGACACTGTGGGTCTCCATGGGATGAAGGGTCCATTCTGACACCATGGAACCAAGGATACCATTGTGACGCTATGGGGCACCATGGAACCAAAGGTGCATTGTGACATTGCAGGGCCTCATGAAACCATGGAGGACATTTTTACACTTTGAAGTCTTTTGAAACTAAAAAGCTATTGTGGCACTTCAGAGCCTTGTGGATCCAAGGGGACCATAGTGACACTGTAAGGCTCAGAGAAACCAATGGTCTATTGTGACAATGCAAGGGCCTTATGGAATCATAGAGACTATTGTGACACTGCAAGGCCTCATGGAACCAAGGGACCATTGTGACACTGTGGAGCCCCATGGAAACAAAAGGCCAGTATGACACAGCTGGGCCTCATGGAACCAAGAATCCAACATGACACTCCCATTGTGACACCGCAGGGCCCCATGGAAGCAAGGAAACAGGTAACAGGTCTGGTTGGCTTGGCCTGACTGGTCCAACTGCCCTGGGCATGTCAAGGGTCTCTTCTCATGTGTCCCTGAAACACTGGGGCTCTGGGCTTTCCTTCAAATGGAAAAGAACTGTCCTTCTTATCCAGGTATCCATGGCTGAAACAGGATTCTACTTCCAAAATTCCCGATATCCAGGGATTGCTCCTAGACAAAAGCCGCCATTACAACAAGCCTGGATGCCCTTGGCTTCCTAAGGGCTGGCTCTCACCTGCCTTCAAACACTGGGGCTCAGTGCTTTCCTTTTTATGGAAAAGAACTGTCCCTCTTGCACAGACACCTATGGCCAAAATTGGTATTTCTCCTCCAAAATTCCTATCTGCAAGGGTTTCTCCCAGACAAAAGCTGCTAGGACAGACAGCTCTGGCTGGCCTTGGCCCCTGGTGGTCACCTCTGTTCTGCTCTCAAACAATGTGGCTGTCTGCTTTCCTTCCTATGGAAAAGAACCATCCATCTTCTCCAAGTGCCCATGGCTGAAATTTGGATTCCACCTCCGAAAGTCTTATATCCAAAGATTGCTCCTACACAAAAGCTGCCATTACAGACACGTCTGTCAGGCCTTGGCTTCTGGTGGCTGCAGTTCATCAGCCCCTGAAACATGGGGGCTCCATGGTTTCCTTCCTCTGGAGACCATGGTGACACTGTGAGGCCCCATGGAACCAAGGAGACCATTGTGAAACTGCAAGGTACCGTGGATCTAAGGACCATTGTGACACTGTGGAGACCCGGTGGAACCAAGGACATCACTGTGGCACTGCTGGGCCACAGGGTCCCAAGGGGCCAATGTGAAGCAGCAGGGCTTTGTGGAACCAAGAGGCCATTGTTGCATTACAGGGCCTCGTGCAGCCAAAGGGCCGCTGTGATCCTGCAGGGCACCGTGGATCCATGGAGACCATTGTGACACTGTGGGGCCCATGGAACCAAAAGGCTATTGTGACCCTGCAGAAGCAAGGAGAACATTGTGACACTCATGGAACCAAGGGGAAATGGAACAGATCTGGCTGGTTTTGCATTCCAGGAGCAACCTGACAAGTCAAGCTGATCCTGGCATGTCGAGGGCGACTGCTCATCAGCCCCTGGAGCACTGGGGCACTGTGTTTTCCTTCCTTTGGAAAAGAAGCATCCGTTTTTCCACAGCCAAAATTGATACTCCTCCCGAAAACTTCCCTATATGCAAGGGTTCTCCCCGACAAAAGCTGCCAGGACAGAGAGCTCTGGCAGGCCATGGCCTCTGGTGGTCACCTCCAATCTCAGGGAAGCCCTGAAGAAAGTATTTGAACAGATTTTACTACTGGAACACCAGTGAGTCTCTCATCATCTGAAAAACTTAGGTGCTCTTCTGATCATATGTCTCGTTTTAATATCATTGTGGATTATACATTAAATAATTTTTTCAACTAAATAATAGTATTCTTGTCACTCTACCAGTGTTTTCTGACACTAAACACATCCTCTGTATATGGATGCAGGTCATCTGTATAAGCAAACACAATGAAGTATCCTGCAGGAATTATTTGTCTCTGCTCCCATCTGTCACATCTCCTCTGGAGATGCAGGTGCAGCCGTGGTGCCTACAGCAGCCCTGGGGCTCTGTGCCCCACGGCCTCCCTGCTGGGCAACCTATGCCAGCTCCTGCACAGCCCATGGCACCTGTGGGCTGCACTGACAGCCGTGCCCCGGGCTCTGCCTGGAGTCTCCAAGCCCACCACACGGTCATTATCCCAGCCCCTGAGTGATTTCACCTCCTGCCCTAGGGTCCCCATGCCAGCTCCAGAGCCACTAGGCCAGCCCCACATTGGTTTCAGCCTCAGTCTTACAGTCCTTTTCTGAGCTCCACTGTTTCCTTCCCATTCCCAATCCCAGCCCCACTTTCCATTTCCCGTCCACACACACACACTGGCTTCCAGCTCCAGCCCCTACGGCCCCTCTCGCACACACGGGCAATATGCCGGCATGGCCGGGATTTCAGGCACAAGCAATCCCAAAGTCCCCTACTCAGTGCTACCCGTCCCGTCCCATGATCAGGCACAAGACCCAGCCCCACATCAAGAGCCCAGGCCTCCAGTGACCTCAGCACAGCAATCCCACAGTCTCCATGTCAGCCCTTGCAGTGTCTGCCCCTCTTGCACTTTCTATCCCAGCCCCAGTGATTTCAGAGTCCCCTTTTCCCCAGCCCCAGTGATTTCAGCCCTTTCTCAACCCACAAGCTTTATTGCACTGCCAGCACTTCTGTTCCACTTCCTGATCGATGTCTTTGCAGCCACCCCACATAACCCTGTTTCTCTATCCCAGGGCATAATCTTTTTTTTAACCCTTCCTCTGCAATGTTTCATGTCAATTCCTGAACCCATGTTTCGAGCCTCTCTCAGAGTCATTACTACCCTAAGACCTCTAGGCTCCCAATTCCATCCCTTAGTGATTTCAGCTCCAGCCAGATACTTCACATCCTGGCTCCATGTTCCCTATCCCATCCACAAAGTGGTTTCTCCTTAAACCCTACCATATCTCTGTCTCCTCCAGCTCTGCTTCGTCAGCTCCTGTTCCTCAGCTTCTCACTGCCAGCAGCTAAAAGCTGCTCCTGCTTCTCACTGCAGCCTGGGGCTGTTGATAAGGCCAGAAATGAGTTACTCTCATCACTTCATTATCTCCAGAAGTCGTCCCACCTGTCCTAACAGGATCCCAAGTTTGGGGACATTTGAGGCCTGGTGCCCATCAGGCACCTTCCCACCCCCCACCAGGGCTCAGCCCAGCATTTGCCCAAAGGCCCTTCACCTCCCCCAGGCAGCCCGCGTTTCAGCCCCAGCCCTCCAACCTTTACTGAATTAACATCAGATGACCAGTAAAAAAGCTTACTAAAAACATAATGCAAAGAGCAAAATAATGAAGTAAGTTAATAAAGAAGAAAACTGCGATTATTGCAAATAAAAGCAAAACAAAATAACAAAAATGCAAAAAGCCAGCTTTATTCCCGGTATTTTAAACGTTCCTCTAAATCCAGGAACCACAAAACGGCCGCTTCCCCTGCGCTGCTCGAGGCCTCCCAATTGGCCGCCCGAGCCACGCAGGGCGTGGCGGGAAGAACTGGGCACCGCCGCCCCAGGACACCGCCAGCCCCGGCCGACACGGGTGCCGCGTCCGTGCTCACCAGCGCTTCCCGGTCCGGCATCCGCGCGGGTCCCGTCCTGCCACTTCGGCGCCGCTCGAATCGCGCTCCAGCCGCCGCTCCCGCCGCTGCACCGCCGCCGAACTAATGCCAGCGCCCCCTCCCCAGTGCACACTATTTATACCCCAGGGCCGGCCAGCCCAGCCAATCAGAACCCGAGGCAGCGCCAGCCCGGCCAATCCCAGCCCGCCTGTTCCCGCCGCTCTTGGCTCCGCGACCCCCCGCGTGCCCCTCAAGACCCGCTCCTGAGATTTTGCCCACTGCCCGCTATGTCCCCGTTCCCCTGGCAGAACTCCCGGCCGCGACCTAAACGAGGAGCTCCCGCCCGCCCTTTCCAAGCCCAAACAGCTCCTGCCGAGGCTGTGGCAGTGGAGCCAGGGCTCCGCCGTCTCCCGAGGCGGCGGCGGCGAGAGCAGCGCCTCAGGCGAATGCGGGAGCAGGGTCGCGACGGAGTGGGCTGAGTTTGGCTGGGCGGCGCCCGGATTGAAAGGGCGGCTGTGATTGGACAGGGCGAAGAAAGGCGGGCCGGGATTGGCGGGGCTTGGAAGCCGCGAGGCTGCAGCCCATGGGAGCGCGGGCCGCTCGGCCGGGCGGAGCCAGGGCTGCTCTAGGGGTCCGCGGGTCCGCGGGCCCGCTGGGTCCCGCTCCGGAGACCCACCTCGCCTTCTCCCACCGTCTCCCGTGCCCCGGTCCCGGCAGCGCCCGTATCGGAGCGCTCCATCGGCACTTGGGGCAGGGGGCGGGCGCGGGCGTAGCCGGCAGCCTGCCCGGCAGTGGTTCCGGGGGGCAAAGGCGGGCTGTGCGGTCGCAGCGCGGACCGGGGAGCGGCGGTGACACGGTGGGGAGAGGGTCGGCGGCGGAGAGGCGGTGGGGAGGGCGTGCAGGGTCCGCTGCCGTTCCGCTTCTGCGGGGACTTGGACTGCCCCGACTGGGTGCTGGCCGAGATCAGCACTCTGGCCAAAATACTGAAGTTCCCGCCTGCTGCGGGCCCGCTGCTCTCCCTTCTCCTCCACAGTCCTCGGTGAAGCCGAAGCTGATCCGCGCCCCGGTGCTGCGGGACCTGCTGGGGGAGGCCATCGAGGCAAATGTGGGGCTATTGCAGTGGACGTGTAGTGTTTCAACACTACAGTGGCATAATCAACAACTTCAATTAATCTCGTGTTCTGCATGCAAGCCTCAGTGTTAAGAACGCTACCGACCTCTACTAGTAGAAATAATATGCATAGTAAGTGTTATTGGTATTAACATTTAGGTAAGAATTGTTGGTGTTAACGCTGGTAGTCAGTGTGTTAGCTGGTGTTTACCATGACGCTCTGCTCCCCCACAGTATGACAAGATCCTGAAGCTGACCTCAGATGCAAAGTTAGGTGAGCACTGCTGTCCTTAGCACCATCCCCCGATGGAGCCACGCTCCAGGATGGGCAGCAATGTGTCTGGGAATACCTTGCCAAAGTGACAGAGCTCACCGTCCCTCCCGTCTGCAGAGTCAGGGGATGTGAAGGTGACTTTATCCTCTCCGGTGCAGCCAAGCACAATGTAGACAGTGAGTCTCTGCCAGGTGAGCTGCAGCAGCTGGGACTGCCCAAAGGTAAGGGCAACCCTGGGGGTGAACTGTGAAGCAGAGCTGGTGGGGTGCTGCTGACAGCTCCCAGCCGTGCCTCTTTCACACCCAGGTGCGGGGCAGGCTGGCTGCCGTGCTGTCCTCCATCCCCTCCCTGCTGTGCCATCAGTCCCCGGGGGCTCCTCAGGTGCTTTGGTGGCGTTCGGCAGCTGCAGGTCTGGCGTGAGCTGAGGGGTTCTTCTCTTGTCTCCCCTCACTGGCAGAGCATGCCAGTGGGTTGTGCCATTTTACATGTGGCTGACTTACAAAACTGCAGGAGACCGAGGACTTGTTACAGGTGTAGGACAGGTTCAAAAGAGACTTGGGAAAGAAAACCTCTGTCTTCCTCAGTCCAGAGGGACAGCAAAACTCACATCTGCTCACAATAATCCTCTGGAGAGTGGAGCAATGTTTGTGTGGAAGGATGACTGAGGGTAAAATCAGAGGAAACGGAGGAGTTCTATTTATATCCTAATGTAATAAGGGGGCAGAAATTTTAGGGTAAAATACAGGTGCTGTTCCCAGGGTGGAACTTGGTTGGCAAGCTCCACGATGATTCTCCATACAACCATAAGCACCTGCTCAGGGGGGTGGAGCAGAGCAGAATGGAGACACCATGGTTAGGCTCTGCTGAAATCCTTGCAGGGGCAGCAATTTGGTGGTACTTTGAAGCTGATTAACTGCAGAGAAGCTGTGAGAGAGATGTCTTGCCGCCAAGCCAGCAACTGTGGCAAAATCTCTTTCCTCAGATGAACGCGGTTGTCATTATAGCCTAATTGTAATATTAATGCACACCTCCCTCCCAAAGTTACTTGCCTCCAAGGCAGGACCGACCACCTGTCACTGGGCACCAGCACTATACATTTTTTTACTCTATCTTTAAAAGTGAAGTGAGGGAGTTTTACACCAATCACTACCAAATATAAGCATGACTGGAGTCACTCAAGCTTCACCTAAATGTAAAGAAATAGTGTAAAATAAACCAAGAATGGAGAAAAAGTTTGGGAAGGCTCCATCGTAACTGCTGGCATCAGTCAATGGTCTGAACCTGTCTTTTCTCCCATAGGAACACCTGTTGGGTTAGAAATGCACTCTGCCTGTGAATATTTTTATTGGGGACTACAGCTTGTCTGTATATTGCTTTGAATAAGTTTTTGCAATCAGATAATATCACTGACAGATACCATTGCCAACAATCCCTGAATCTTAACTGTCACCAATTTATATTTATAAAGAGTATAAATTCCTTTGTTATACACAGTGATCATTTATTTCTATTCTTACTTTCACAATTTCCATTTATATACTACTTCCTGTCTGGCTGGCTTCTCCCTAAAGCTCACTGGAAATTCATTTTCATCTTGAGAAACTTTAAGCCTTATCCAATTCTGTTTGATACAATTCTTCTTATTCATAACTACCTAGAGCAGAGTTCTCTTTTCTTTCAATGCTAATTATTTCCTTTGTTGAAGGATGTGCTTGAAATATGTGATTCCAGAGCTTTTATACTAAGATATTAATTTTCTAGTTTTCACCCTTTGGTATTTGGTGATTTTCTTCATTCTTTTTCAACTGCTCTTTTACTAAAACTTAGTATAATCTCAGCAATTTCCTAAGGTTATCAAAAAAGGGCACTGGAACTACACTCACAAAATTCAAAGGGCAATAAATTGCTTGCCACCAACTGTTGCTCACAGGACTTCTTTCTCAAGAGCTCTGTGTCAACTATTGCTATCTGTTGCTTCGCTGTAATGTTTGAGTATTTCTATTTCAAGCTGCTAGCAGGAGAATGTATTTTATTACAGTTATTGATTTTGGTTTGGTCTCTTTGATACCCAGCTCTAGAATTCTTATCCAAATGCGAATGCATTGCTAACATCTTATTAGTGTTTTTATTTGAGGACAGTTTAAGCTTCAACTCTTTATCAAATCAATTTTCTGACATTTCATATTCAGAAATGTAATTTATTTAGGGTATTTGCATTTTTCCTGCATCTTGGTAATTTCCCATTATCTGCAAAATAATCTGAATTTGCAGCATAATTAATTCTGAGATATTCATAGTGATCTTTATGCCCATAATTCCAGCCCCATCCACAAAAGCTATTTGCATACGATCCTTTCCATTCTCAGTCATTCTTCTTCAGGCTATTCACCAGAGACAGAAACGTTTTATTGCATTAATATTTAGGGCTCGAAATTCTAAAATTCAGAATTCTAAAATTCTGATTCTAAAAAGCAAACTGGGAGTAGCTCTTCAGTTTCCCATGGGGAAAAGGACATATGAAGGACACATTGCAGAGGTGGCAACTGACAGTCACAGGGTCTGAAACCTTGGAAAGTGCAATTTAGGTTCCTGGCAGCTAAAACAACTTCATTGCTAGTTATGCGGTAGTCCTTGTGCAGACTTTTAAATCTGTATGATTTACTGTCCTGTATGTTTCTTGCTAAACTTGTTAGAAAGTTAAATTTAGGATTTGAATTTGGGTCCATTCACTACAAAATCTTGCAAAGCCTGAAGGATTGGAGTGGTGACTGCTCTCAGCAAAGGTTATTTATTAAAATTATGTCCAATTTCCCTCAGCTGCGTGTGGGCAGGAAAGGCAAGAGTTTGGGTTAGGAATTCTGCAAGCAAGGCCTATGTTACTGTTATTTGTTGTGTGTGTGTGTCAGTGAATCAGGGCCGGGGCAGGTACAGGGCTGGCACTGGAGCTGTTCCCTTTTGGAGCCATTTTAAAGGTCTGATTCTAGAACATTTTGAGGCTATTTCGAGTTCAATTTGTAGCTGATCTCACTCAAGTGCAAGCAGCCGGGTGAGGGCTCTTCCCTGTGCAGCTCAACGCGTTCTGCTCAGCCAGGCTGCAGCTGCTGCTGGCAGACTGGCACTGGGGCAGCTTTTCCAGGGAACTGGAGATCACTGAGGACTGGTGGTGGTGGCAAAAGGTGTGCAGGGACCTGTGGACAGGCGTCTGTGGTGTCCAAACAGAAAGCTTGTAACACCACACTAAATCTGACCTTCTATCATGCAGGAATTTCTTGGGATTTGTTGGGTTTTCTTAGGTCGCAAGTAATGCGAATGTAATGAAAGGTCAAGGCAGGGCCCTTAAAAATCCTGATGGTGCTGACTGACAGGTGGGGAGGAGCTGCCATCCCACCTGGAGCAGCACCCCACCTCTGCAGGCACTGCCACACCCTGTGGAGGCGTTAGCCGAGCCTGGGAATGCTGCTGAGCCTGACTGCCCTTTCCTGGGCTCGCCCTGCCAGTCGTGGCCAGTGGCCCAGCCCTGTTCTGCATGGATTATTGGGGAGGGAGGGAGCTCTGTGCCAGGCAGATGCACCTGGAGGCATCTCGCCTCCAGAAGAGCCTATCTGTTGCTTGCTAACCGGTGAAAGAGCTCAAGCAGGACAAGCTGTCTTGTAGCAAGTTAGTTTGGCGCCAGGCTGACAATGATTACCTTACTGTGGAAGTGAGATCCGGAAAGATAAGATGGATTTCTGACTGACAGACACCTCACTTTACGAAGTATAAAAGCTACACCAAACTTTGACAAAGCAGAAGTCTTCTGCTCATTCCCTGTAAATGTGTGGAGTTTCTCTGGAGAGCAGGGATGCCTGCTTTGCAGCTACTCCTCTGGATGTTGAATGAAAGGACAGCACACTGCTGTCATTGTGGTGCTAAGTTCCATTGGACTCCTAATCAATACTCTTTTGCTAGCTTTAAAATAGGTACCTTGATATCATGCATTTCTATGTAATCTATTAGTAGATCTTCTTTGTTTATGTGTAGTGACTCTGATTAAGACCTTTTGTCTGTTATGTCCTGTCTGTTCAATAAATCACTGATTTTATAAATTGACCTGATTTGCCATCCTTAGAACTTGTAGGCCAGAGTGCTTTCTTAAATTTAAGCTCTTGCCAAAAATCACACAAACCACACAGAAATTCCCCCAAAAAAATCACAAACCTTCAAAAATCCCCAAAAACCTCCCCCAATCCCCCCAAAAATCCCCAAAAAGCTTTTAAAAAACCCCTAACAAATACCTTTAGAAAACCTTCAAACCCCCCAAAAAAACCTAAAAGAAAATCCCAAAAAGCCCCAAAATTCCCTTTAAGACCCCTAGAAACTCCTTTAAAAACCCAGAAAAGCCTCTTTATAATCCCCTAAAAAAACCCTTCAAAATCCCCCAAAAAAACCTCCTTAAAATCCCCTAAAAAACCCCTAAAAATACCCAAAAAACTTTTAAAATTCCTAAAACACCCCTTTAAAATCCAAAAAACAAATTCCTAAATTCTTCAAAAAACCTTTTAAAAACCCCTAACCCCCCCACCCCCAAAATAACCCCAAAATTCCCCCAATAAAATCTAAAAAACTCTTTAAAAATTATTTCAAAACCCCCCTAAACACCCCAAAATCCCCCAAATTTCCCCAAACTCACCGAGCAGCAGCGTGAGCCCTGCCAGGACCTGTCGTGAGTAGAGTCCGGCTACCGTGGCTTGGAAGGATAAAGCTGATAAAGCATCGGGATGTGACAAAGGTAACACAGATGGACACAAACGACAGAACAGAGACACAGGTTACATAAGAGACACCAGTTATTCACCCAGAGCTGGAAGGAACTGGAGCAGCCATCAAGTGGAGCATCTCAGAGCCAGAGCTGGAATGAAGAAGGTGCCACAGTCAGAGCTGGAGCTTCAGCAAGCTGGACTGGGAAACACCTGCAAGTGAAGCAAGCAGAAGGAACAGAAATCACCTGGGCCCTCAGATATCCTGAGCAGTAAGTGACAAGGGGTCCAGGAGCAGGAGCTGTGAGAACCAGGAACAGCTCTCGTGCAGAGGCTCTAACAGGCACAGGTGTCCCTGAGGGAGAGCTGAGCTCACCTGCAGCTGCAGCAGGAACATCTCGTGGCTGGATCCGGAAGGAGCGCACCCTGGACTCCGAGCCAGGCACAGGCGTGGATGTCCCTGACCAGGAGCTCTGAGCAGGGGGAGCCCAGCCTCTTCCACTGGGGACTGAAGCCATGCCAAGTGCCATTCTCTGCGTGGAGGCGTCTCCCAGTCCCATCCCCGAGAGCAGAAGGGAGGCAGGGGCTCTCCTGGGGACGTGGTGCAGCAGCGTCTCCTCTGTCTCTGCACAAAGGGGGTCAGTCAGCACCCCCAGGGTGCACAGCACAGCCCCACATAACCCTGTCCCCCTCCCAGGCAGGGGCAACCCCTTCCCTCCCTGCTGCCTCTTGCTTTGGGCACAGACTGCCCAGTGCTGTGCACCGAGGACGGGGAGGGGAGGGAGAAATGACAATGGGAAGGCTCAGTACTCAGTCAAAAAAATGCACGCTTCCAGCCAGAAGAGCAGAGGAGCAGGCACAGATTGCTGCAGCCCCTCTGCCCAGCGAGGGCCATTTTGGGCACAACTTCCTCAGCTCATGAGCATCTGGGCATTCCCTCCTCCCTGCCTGATCCTGCCACCTTCCCCAGGCGCACGGCAGAGCTGCCCAGGCCAGAGCACTCACCTGGGCTCACTGTCCCGTGCCAGCCTCTCTCGGTGCCATGCCGAGGCCGTGCTCCTCACCTGGGCTCATCCTCCCGTGTCACTGTGCCCAGGGCTGCTCCTGTTGGGGCCGTGTCCCAGCCTGAGCCCCTCGGCCGGTCCCCTGTGCTGCTTCCTGCATGGAGACAGTCCCTGGGGAGGAAGATGCTGCAGCTTTGCCTCTTGGAAGATGAAGCTCTTGCCCCAGCAGGAGCTCCCAACCCTCACCACAGATCCCTGCAGGCAGCAAAAGGCAGTGGTGAAAGCAGACCCTGCTTTTAAGGACTGCAGCCGACCCCCGTGGGCCATTAGGTGCCCCTTTTCTCTGCGGTGCTGCAGGGGCTGGGTCACACCCCGAGCCCTGCCCCGATGGCTGCAGCCTTCGGGGCGAACAAGAGCCCCGGCGCCTCTCGGAAGCTTCTCCTGGGCAGGCTGGGTCCAGGGCTGCTGGAGAGGCTTTGCCTCCTGTCCTTCCCCCTGCTGTGGCTGCAGGCCCCACCTGCCCCTTTCCAGCCTGACCCCACTTTGGTGGTTCTGCATCCCTCCGGTGAGCCCGGGAGAGGGAATGGAGCTGTGCCGGGCCGGGCTGCCCAGGCAGGGCTTCTGGACAACGAGGCACAGCTTGCTTGGAGACAGGGACAGTCAGGAATCCTCTCCCCAGACTCACCGAATTTCACAGGAATGACAGGGGGCTGCAAGTGCCCCATCCTCTGCGGGAGCACAGTCGGGGGAGCCCCATTTTGGGCGGCTGTGCCGGGCAGCCTTCTCTGCAGCTTCCCCACAGCCGAATCTCTGCAAATACATTTGGAAAATATTTGGGTAGATTCAAAGGCCCAGAGCACTGCCT